>AWOL01S0046258.1:19705-39250 GCA_000715115.1 Nicotiana otophora | reverse complement strand
GGGGGGGGGGGGGGGGTCTGTTTGGTGGGGGAAGGGAAGGGGACGAGTTTAATATGTAGGTATAGCGTCTTTTATTAAGACGTTATACTATAGCGCCTTAATAAACGGCGCTATACCTGGCCGTCTTTTCATATTCAAATATAGCGCCCTTTTGTATTTTAGTCACTAACTTTTTTTTCACTTATTTTTGTGCCTTGAGTCCAAAAATGCATTATTTTAGTTCTGTGTTGCAGTGTTAGTGATGGTATCAAAACTTTTTTTTTCTTTTTCGTGATCTGCATTTCTTGAAGATATCGACATTAAGAAAATCATGAAACTTGACTAAGAAGAAAGTCAAATTAAAAGAAATGAAATAAGTGAAAAGTGGAAAGAGGAAAAGGTGTTGACTATGTAGATATTTTATTGATACCTAACGTATTGGCAATAGGCAATTTGGCATACAATAAAGGGGCAAAGAAAGGAGTGGTCCTCTGGCCATTGGATGCCAAATTATAATTATAATATACTCTAAAAGGATCGGCTCGACGAACAAGAAGATCTACTTTGTGGGACATTTTCAGTCTGAGCCCCCAACCAAAAAACATATTACTACTTGTGTTACTGCTACAACTCAAATAAAAATTTGAGTTCCCATTAATTTAGGACCGGATTTTTCATAGTTATTTTTTCATTTTTTTTTGTCAAAAATGTGTTTATCCATGAAATTTTACAAGTAATTTTTATTTTCCCACTCACAAATCTGAAAAGTTTTTTCAAGTGAAATGCATATCCAAACACAATTTCAAATTTCAATCACTATTTTTCAACCTAACTTCAAATACTATTTTTTTTCAAAAATTATAATTTTTATGTCCAAACGCCTAATACTTAGATTTGCCCGGGTAAATCTCATTTAAGGAAAAAGTATTTTCTATCAGGAATTATTTTACACCTTTTTTCCAAGTATTCAATTAATGAGAGAAAAAGAAAAGAAAAAGAGAGGCAAAACAACAGACGACAGACAACAAGTTGAGTTTGCACTACAAACTTTATGTCTCTTTGCAGACCCAAAATATGCATATGGAAAGTTAATACTTTTATTTGTATTTGTTCATCCACGGCCAGACAGCTTCTACATGTGCATGTTGCACAAATTTTGGTCTCAAATCATGCAACTTTTGTTCTTTTTCTACGATTTTCTTTCTCTCTTCCTTTTTTCTTGTGCAACATTCATTAGTATGAAAAAATGAACCACGGCTTACTCGGGAGAAGTGATAGTTCATTTCAAAACATAACAACAACAACAACAGTCACCATGTATAATTCCACGAGTGAGGTCTGGGGAGGATAGGATATACGCAGCTTTACTCCTACCCCGAAAAGGCAGAGAGACTGTTTCTGATAGACCCTCGGCTAAAGATGATGAAAGAAGCTCTGATAGCAAGTAATAGCAAGACAAATAATTATAAAATTAAATCGAAGATAGCAACAGAGAACATGAAAGAGGTATCGATAACAAGTAATAGTAAGACAATATATTTATAAAACTAAGTCCAAGGAAGCAAACGAGAATATGAACGATGTACTGCTAGCAAACTACGGAATTATAACGGAACAAGACATGCGAATATAGCAAACAAAGAAAAAAAGGGCACCGTACTAGCACTAATAATATCGAACTAGTGAAGACAAAGGAAAAAACACGATTACCTACTAACCTCCTACCCTAATCTTTAACCTACACACCCTTCTATCTAGGGTCATGCCCTCGGTTAGCTCAAGCTGCTCAATGTCCCACCTGATCACTTCTCCCCAAGACTTCTTTGGCCTACCTCTACCCCTCCTCTCACCTCCCAAGGCCAACCTCTCACATCTCCTGTCTGGGGCATCTGTGCTTCTCCTCTTAACATGCCTGAACCATCTCAACCTCGCCTCACGCATCTTTGCCTCCACAGGGGCTACTCCCTCATTGTCCTGAATAACTCCATTCCTAATTCTATCCAACCTAGTATGCCCACACATCCATCTCAACATCCTTATTTCCGCTACTTTCATCTACTGGACATGGAAGTTTTTGACTGGCCAACACTCTGTCACATACAACATAATCGGTCTAACTATTACATTGTAGAACTTACCCTTAAGTCTCAACGGCACATTCTTATCACACAAGACATCGGAAGCGAGCCTCCACTTCATCCACCCTACTCCGATACGGTGTGTGACATCCTCATCTATCTCCACATCCTTCTGAATTATAGACCCCAGATACTTGAAACTCTATCTTCTGGGAATGATTTACGTATCGAGCCTTACATCCCCGTCCGCCTCCTGGGTAACACCGCTGAACTTGCACTCCAAGTATTCTGTCTTGGTCCTGCTCAACTTGAAACCATTAGACTTCAGAGTATGTCTCCAGACCTCTAGCCTCTCGTTAACGCCACCTCGTGTCTCATCAATCAGGACTATATCATCCGCAAATAACAAGCACCAAGGCACCTCCCCTTGAATGTGTCGCGCCAATGAATCCATCGCCAGGGAAAACAAAAATGGGCTAAGTGTTGATCCCTAATGCAAGCCCATCTCAACCGGAAAGTAATCAGAGTCTCTGCCTGATGTCCTAACCCGTGTCTTAGCTCCATCATACATGTCCTGAATCACTCTAATATACGCTACATGCACTCATATAGCCTCCAAACATCTCTATAGAACCTCTATCGGGATTTTGTCATAGGCTTTCTCCATGTCAATGAACGCCATATGCAAATCCTTCTTTACCACCCTATACTACTCCACCAAACTCCTCACAATGTGAATGGTCTCAGTAGTCGACCGTCCCGGCATGAAACCAAACTGGTTCTCGAAAATGGACACACTCCTCCTCAACCTCCCTTCAATCACCCTCTCCCACACATTCATCGTGTAGCTTAACAACATTTCAAAACATAAATGATAGGTTTTTAGTTGGTTCAATAAGTGAGAGTTCATATATCTTTTTACTAATTCTACTTAGATTTCAGAAGAAGGGGAGGCTTGGCGTAACTGGTAAAGTTGCTATCATGTGATCAGAAGGTCACGAGTTCGAGCTGTGAAAACAACTTCTTGCAAAAATGCAGGGCAAGTCTGCCCACAACAGACCCTTGTGGTCTGACCCTTTCCCGGACCTCACGGATAACGAGAACTTAGTGGACCGGGTTGCCTTTTATTTTTTACTTAGATTTCTGACATGTAAAATATATTTCATTGTCATAGTAGCGCTTTTAACCATCAAGGTAAGAGAACAAAGTCTAAAAATAGGTCAAACACAGCATAAGCAAGAACTATTCTTGAAATAAGCCAAAATAAGAATAAAGACAACCAAATTCAATTGATGAATGAGTGTCATTTTTGCTATGTGTTTAATTACTGTTTAAGTGTCGAAAAAATAAATTACTGTTTAAGAATCTACCTATCATAAAATTTAATACTTACCTCTTTCTTTTGGTCATAGATTTGGTTTTTCCAAAGTAAGAAATATAAAAAGGAGTAATAAATACCAAATATGCATAATGCAAAAGAACAATTTGGAACTAGTCGCAGATCGAGGATACAAGTGCACCAGTTGTTTTAGAATCTAACGACAATAACAATAACTATGTGTCATATGGAAACAATATAAGGTCAATTATATAAACCTATTTTTTATTTAAATTCATTTCAGGCTAAGTTTTACCATCAGAATATATATAGAAAAAGGCCCAAATTAATATAACCAAATAATTGCTTTTCCAATGATAAAAATTTGCCATACGAAAAAAAAATGAAAATATTATGGGTTAGCCACTATTTTATGTAGAGATAAAATATGGACAAAAATATTCTAGCTAAAACAAGGAAAGTTCCGGCATAATATGCTGAATTATGGAGCTCCTGCATAAAAACGTTCAGGCCACAGTATATTATGTTGAAACTCCAGCAATTATGAAGTTCCAGCGCATTATGCTGGAATCTCATATGTAAAATATTTGATGCTGGAGTTTAAATTTTTAAGGGTATTTTTGTTCAGATTTTATCTTTACATGAAAAAATAGCTAAATTTCGATTACTTTTGAAAATATGGCTGTTTTTTAATTACCAATTGTAAATAAGAGATTTTTTTCCAAAAAGAATTATGAAACTAAGTTATGTTTCAATATTGCTTTCAGCTCCATACTATTGCAGCAGCTTCTAAATTTATGAGAAACAAGAAAAAATTAAAAATTCGTATCATGCATATTGTCCACATTGAATTCAAATTAGAATAAAATAATCCTGGTATTATTGAAACCAATCTTTGGCGGTAATTTGCACTTTCCATTACTGCTATTTTCTTACTTACTGGACAAAAAGACCAATAAACAGCAGCAGCTCATAAACCATATTTTTCCACACTTTGCTTTAAAACCTTCCTTCTTCTTAACTGTTCCACTCCTCTAACTCTTGTAAGCACAACCCATCTACACTTTTCTCTTCTTCATCTCCTCCTTTAATCTCTCCCCTTCGTTCTTTTCTTGATAATTTGTTAATTTTCATTTTTTCTATTAATTTTAGTAAGCTCAATTTTGCTAACGCTTTGTTCATAAGCTACCGTAAGACCAAGATTTCACTAGCCAACTTGCAAGCCAAAGGTTTGGCCTTTTTTTTTTGGTTGTTTTCTCCTTAGTATACAAACATTTCTTGAGTTGGTTTTTTTTTTCTTCATTAAAAAAAAATGCTTTTATCTGCACATATTGTTGTTCATTTCTGAATTGGGTGTTTGATGCTACTGTTCATTTCTGGAAGAATTAATCCAAAAATAGTCCCCACCCAACTGCGTAAACTAAAAATAGCAGTCGAATGTATAATATATGTATAATACATGTATAATAAGTGTTTAATTGATATATACTGACTAGGAACAATAAATAGTGAATTAGGCTGGCTATTTGTATAAAGATCTCTTATTTCTATGAGCTTACAAATTAAAGTTAGTATAAATCTGACCCCTTTGGTTAGAGATTTGTCAGACTGGTGTTTTGTATTGTTAAGAAATTTTTAATATTGTTAATTGAGTGATACTTTAAGTGTTGTTTGAATAACGAACAATCTTGATTTTGTGGAAAAATGAAATCTTGATAATCTTCTTGCTACTAGTTTTGAGATCTCTGAGAATTTTTACTTTTAAATGTATTTTTTTATGTTAAGCTGGAGGGGTTGTACTAGGTTCTTGCAATGTGAATATCTTTATTTTTGCCTAATTAGATAATGGTTGTTTTGATTTCTTATTTGGGATATCCCATTAGAGCTGTCTTTTAAAGCTCAAAGCTTTTGATTAAAGACATTCTAGATTTGTGTTAAAGTCAAGAATTTGGTTGAAAAGACCGAACCTTTTCTATAGTATTTATCTTTTTAGCAAGTTAAAGTCACACATTTGGTAGGAAAGTCTTAACCTTTAGTGGAGAATTTTCTTAACCTTTAGTGGAGAATTTTCCATTTTGGTTACTTGATTCTTTTTGTAACTTTTCAGGATTCTTTGTTATGGTATGATAATCTCGTTAATATAATGTTCGCTCATGCTAAAATTTGTTTGTTTTTGAATTTTTACTTTTGGGTCTCAGTAAGTAAGCATTCTGAAATTTTGAATGACTTTAAAAATGCATGAGAAATATAAATCTATTAGGACAGTGTTACACCCTTGTACCCCTTATCAATTGCCATTGTAGAGTAGAATTCAAAGAAAGAAAAACAAGGAGACAACTTTTTTGAAGCCATTCTCTATGTAATATTCTTCCAATCAAATTCTTTCCACTTTCAACAATACTGGCTCCTCCATTTGCCTTACTTGCATTTTTTGAAGATAGTGCAGCTTGAGCACCTTACAATGTAAAAGAGGCAAATCCAAGATTTAAGTTTGAAGGTAAGGAGAACAGGCAATTTTGGGATCAGATTCTTTGGAGAGGGACTAGGTAGTTACTTGAGGATATCGGGGCTTAATGAACAAAATAGACAAGATAAAAAAGAAAGTAAACATCAGACTCATTTACTGTCCAGTGTAATAGGTTCCTTTCTATATTCTTATAGCTTGCTCGTTGTTTGGAATAAATTCTCTTCTTTTCAGTTTAACTTGTTTATGATCCATGGAACTCATTAAGTATCATGGATCAGTTCCAATGTGGGGAATGCGAGGTAATCTTTCTCACATTATCCTAAATATATTAGTCTCTTGCACTGAAAATGATGTTTGCTTTCTCAATTCTGAAATTTTATGCTAAACTTTAAATTTTCAATTTTCCTCTATCATCGTACTTCTGTGATTTTTACATCTTCTTTATTGATAGTACCTTTTATTCTCAGGTGATTAGTTCTCCCAGCTTTCCATATGCAGAGTGCTAGAAGTAGTGAGACAACTTTCAGCGGTGGAATGTTGGAGCTTCATGGAGATATTTAATGCGCCTGAAGTTGACTAAAATGAAGACCGCACAGGTCATTTTATCTATTTTCAAACAGAGTTCCCTTTGCTGTGTTCGGATCTTTCATTTCTTGCTCATTACTTGGTTATATGTTGCATTATTTTGGCAATGCAACTTATCATTAGTGTTAAAATGCTTCTAATTGGTAACAATATTCGCGCTGTTAACTTGTGACCAACCTCTGTAACTTGTTGTTTGAAGGGTGAGGGTTCTCTTATCTGCAATTACGTTATCTGTTTTGTTCTATAATAGTAAGTGATTACACACAGATAGTCTATACTAAATAGGTTATAGAATAAAAATTTCTGAAATTGTGAAACTCTTGTGATTTTTATTTAAAACATAGATTAAGTTGGTAAATATTATTCAGCAATTGAATCATATTTTCTTAATTTTATTATTTCACTTTATATTGCAGGATCCACAAAACACTGCAGAAAAGAAACCGTCAACCCAGGCTTCTCATGAGACCCAAAATGACCCGCAGAACCATACAGCCGATACACCTGTAGCTGATGCAGGTTCTGTTTCTGCATCAGGCAATGATAACAGGAAAGTTTCACGTGAAGATATTGAACTTGTAAGACAGTCTTTAAGTTCTTATTTTTGCTTAGATCATACATTGGAAAGTTGTGCTCGGGGTCTTTTAACTTCATGATGACATATTGTTGCAGGTCCAAAACTTGATTGAACGGTGCTTGCAACTGTATATGAATAAGGATGAAGTGGTAAAAACACTTCTGAATCGTGCGAGGATAGATCCTGGATTTACAACTCTAGGTAGGTACATGATGTTACTGAGAATTTGTTTATGCTTTAGATATGCTATCTACTGTTTCATGTGTTTTTTGACCAAGTATTTTCTGGTCTATGTCTATGGTTATTGGGTGGTTACTTTAGGTTTTCAGTTCCAGCTTTTAAATCTTTTTCATATTGTATCCAGTTTGGCAAAAATTAGAAGAAGAAAATGCAGATTTCTTTCGGGCCTACTACATTAGGCTTAAACTGAAGAAACAAATCATCTTGTTCAATCATTTGCTTGAGCATCAGTATCATCTAATGAAATATCCAGTGCCTCCAAAGGTTCCATTGGCTCCTATGCAGAATGGGATTAGCACCATGCCAGGTAAATTTATTTGTCTTATGAAGGCGAAAGTTACTGCATTATTCTGCTTCGGGATTAGTTTTTGAAATTTTGAGATTGTCCAATCATCAATTATTGAGCCTTTTCTAGGTCCGTCTTTCTGATCTTTTTGTTTTGTGAACAAGATGGAGTGGATGGTCTAGCTGAAGCTATGGCTTATTCAATTTTTCCAAGCTTCAACCGTACTAATCTTTATTAGCGAAGAAGCTTGAATATTTTGGTGGAAGAAACTATATCTTCTAGGAACTTGAAAATAATGTTCAACTGTATACAACATAAGGTTTTTGTAAAGTGTGTAGTTCATCTTGCCCTCTGCACTTCCTTTCATCTGCTTCCTTTCTTCCTCAATATTTATTAAGTAACATGGCCTTTCAAATTGTAGTCAAGCTACTTGAATAGAGTATGGGTATATTGTTATTTTAAGAACAGATGAATAGGTCTTTTATTTAGCTTTATTATCATTATATTTATTGCCACTTGTTTCCAGTGCAGTCAACAACTTACCCATGGGATATCCCGTCCTTCAGCAACATTCAGCTCCAGCTGCAGGTCAACCTCATCTTGATCCAATGGGCATGTCCAGCTGCCATGTGGTTAATGGTGTGCCAGCGCCAGGAAACTATCATCCGATGAGGATGAATTCTGGAAACGAGTGAGAATTTTTTCTTTATAGGAATTAGTTTTCTTTGATTCTAAAATTGGAAATTTATTTCATACTTTGCCAAATTTGGTAGGAGTCGAAATAGCATTGAAGGTTCACATGGGTTAAAAATGAGTGTAGGTTGGTGAAAATAGTTACTTCATCTGAATATGTCGAACCTACTTGTGTGTTGTAGCCCATGTCTAGTTTTAACTCTTCTATCAAGGAAACAAGGTTCATTTCTTCTTCTTTCCAAAGATGAATAAATAATAAATTTGATGGTTGAAGTGCATTGGCTTCGGAACTGTTTATATTTGTTGGCGGAGACATGGCTTGGCAAATGACGCTTTACAATTTTTTTCTGCTGACAGTATGGTGATTGACACCAGTGCATCGGATGTAGCACCAACTATTCCACCTAGCAATGCCATGTCATCAATGTCAGATATGACAGTAAGTCCTACATCAGTAGCTTCCAGCGGGCATTTTCCCTTTACGGCTTCAGAGATTTCAGGGATGGGAGTTGACACGTCAGCCCTTGATGCTGCTTTCCCATCTGATGTAGCAAGTTCAGTAGGATTAGAACTTCCACCAGATAATGGTGTTGGTAATTCTAGAGATTCACTGAGATCTTTCGCTCAGATTCCTTGGAATTTCAGTCTTTCAGATCTAACAGCAGACTTGTCCAACTTGGGAGGTAAGTTTGCTTATACACAACTCAAGCTTTTATTTCTGGTCATTAAATTTGCAATGAGGTTCTACTTCCCTCTCACTCCTTTTGTGCTTCCTTGATGTTAAGAAGAGTATTTGATTTGAGAACTTTGTTCGTGTTGTCTTATTTGAAGCATTACAAATGAACTCTTTTAACAATTCATAATATGAAGTTATCAGAGTTGAAGACACTCACCCAAAATCTGACCCACTGGCTTGTAATATTATTCCAAATAAAGTCAACAACAACAACCCAGTATTATAGTTTGTACGCAGACCTTACCTCTACCCTAGGGTAGAGAGGCTGTTTCCGATAGACCCTCGGCTCCCTCCCTCCAAGAACTCCCCACCTTGCTCTTGGGGTGACTCGAACTCACAACCTCTTGGTTGGAAGTGGAGGGTGCTCACCACTAGAGCAACCCACTCTTGTCCATTCCAAATAAAGTCCAGTTACTAAAAAAGAGAATTTATTTTGCATTATACCTCTGGAGTACTAGATGAAGGTTACAATATGTTGCTCTCTTTAGCACCACTACATGTATAAACTTTAATGTTTATAGGTTCTATCAGCTGTGGGTTTCGTTAATTTCTTGATAAACAAAATGCTTGACAGGCAAACCAAAAAGAGATTCATTATATTTACAGATCAGATACATGATATGTGTTGGAATATATGACTTATAAAGTAAGTTGCAGAAGTACTAGTAGTGAGTACGATAATTTGTATGGGCTGCTTCTTCGACGATGATTTTATTGATTTGCTTTTCTGCTCAGAGTTTTAGATTCTTTTCCTCTTTTATTCTGGCTGACGCTCATTTTTTCTCCACACCAATTACAGATCTAGGGCCTCTTGGAAACTATCCTGGTTCTGCTTTTTTGCCTTCTGATTCAGACATTCTACTTGACTCTCCTGAGCAAGATGATATAGGTGAGATTTTTTTGCTTTCTTGCCAATCTAATGTTAAGCTTTGAATCATAAACTGCAAGATGTTCAACAAAATGTCAGCATTAAACATATCAACTTGTGTGCTGTTTTTTGCCTAAGTTATTAGATGCACTTTAATTGCTGATGCTGTGGTCTTTCGTGCTCCTAATCTTCTTTCACGACATTGGACTATAATAGTGGCTTTGTCTGGAATCTGACTTCTGATCCTTTTTTAGTGCATTCTGGCTTTCGTTTGTTGCATTTGCAGTAAACATGGTTTAATCATGTATAAATATATAAGTTAGAAGTAAACATTGATATATGAATGCACATTGGCATGCTTGGACCTATGCAAATATTATTAGTCTGCATTTCCATATGCTTAAAGGGCAGTCCGGTGCATAAGTCATCCCGCGTTCACGTAGGATTCGGGCAAGAGCCGCATTCTAAGGGGTATGAGCCTAATGCAAGCATTAGTGGCTGCTTACACCGCTCAAACCCATTTTCAGATGCTTTTCTTTGAAAATTCCAATTTTATGCTTTCCTCTTTGAAAAAGCTAGAGGTGGTTTAGCTGTAGGGGATATATACAGTAACCATCACAAGTTTTTTTCTTTTTAACTAAAACAAATGTTGTTTCATCTGCTTTATGTTTATAGATGACTGTTCTATTGCTTGATTTGTTTTTTCTTTTTTTTGGTCAGTAGAAGAGTTCTTTGTCGATGTTGATGCCGATCCAGGACCAACATGTCAGTCAGATGAAGAGAAGTCCTAGCTTAAATTGAGATATTAACGTTGCATTTGCGTTTGAAATTAGAATAAGTCAGTTGTAAAATGATTATAAACTGATAGATAGATTGATGAGCTGAACTATTGATTTAGATGTGCCGGATATAGTTATTAACCTAATTTAGATATACCTTACTCTTGGGTTGTTATAACCAGATCTTTATTTCATTTAGTTGAAGCAGGAAAGGATATGTTAAGTTCCCTCCCTCTTTGATAATGAAAGTTTGTATCTGAAGATAGTGAACTTAATCTTTCACAAAGGATATGTAATCCACATGTTCAGGTTATTATTGTGTTTTTTTGGATGATTGAGATATATGTTTATGCAAAGTCTGGTGTTTGTCAATTATAACTATTGTTGGTTTAATTAGTTGATTATATGATATATCAAATGTGGTAAGTTAATAGGTATCTGGTCAGATTATATCAAATGTGGCTACTTTAACCCCTATCTAGAAAGAATTTCTAAACGACCTATTATATTAGGAATTGGTTTTTAGAAACTTTGAAGCTTCAATTTGTCATATTAACAAGCATAAACGGTTTTAGAAAGGCTAAATAATTGATTTTATATTTGCAATTCTTCTTATTTTCAGTAAAATTACGATGCACGTCTACGCCCTTTTAAAAATTCTATAATAGTTTCACAAAGTTACTTATCTTTTTTTCCATAAAAAAAAAGTCATCTATTAACTCATTAAGGACAAGATATGCCCAAAGGAGCATACAACCTCATTTACAATCCAGCTTGGGAACATACTTTTCTCCGGAAAAAAAGAAATAGATAACTGCAAGTTATGAGCAACAGAATTAAACATCCTAAAATATATACCAAAAAAACATGTTCAACGTTTGAAGACATGTTCCAAATATCCTCATAAGCCACTTCAACGAAGCCTTCACACTTTTCTTCAACATGCCTACTATTCCTTTCAGAGGCGGATCCAGGATTCGAAGGTTGCGAGTGTCACCATGTTATGTATACAGTAGACATGTCATTAGCTACAAAAATAGATTAGGAATAATGTGTCGGTTCGGTTAATTTTTGGTTAATTTGAATAAGCCTTTCATTCACAAAGCAAATAAGTTCGATTTTAGTTCAAATTTTTAACACTTAATTTAAACACATTCTAAATAAAAATACAAAAGAAAAATAACATTTCATGAAAGAGCGCCTCCAATATAAATATTTGCTTAAAGAATAGCTTAACTATACTATATATTCTTTGTTTGACTAGATTAATTTACTTGTATTATTCTTTGTTTATTTTTCCATCTTAATTTTGAGTTATATGACAATTATTTTCAAAGAAAAACCTTTAACATTCAACCTATGATATTCGACTCAAAACGACCATCAATCAAGCCATTTAATTTTCTTTCAAAACCCAATAGAAGATATTGCTCAAATTATATTCCAATATATAAATTAATATCGTTTCATTAAAAATAAAGAAATTATATGCTAATTAAAATTAATTCAAATTACCTATAGAAAATAATTGTTCATAAAGTAAGGTATAATGATAGAAACAAAATGCGGACTGAAAGTTAAAAAAATGAAGAAGAGAGACTTAGCAAGTAATAAAAGGAGGGAAAGAACCGAAAAAGAAGGAAAAGAGGTGAGGCCCTAGAGCTCAACTGAAAATAAAGGAAATCTAAATAAGTAAAAAAAAAAGGAAAAGGAAATCTAAATAAGTAGAAAAAAAAGGAAAAATCATAGGATCTACTCAACCAGGGAATCGAACTTGCATTCATGAGGCCAAGGAAAATCTTCAAAGGGAAGGATGAACCAATGGCACCCATTTTCACTTTGTGATTTTTGGGTGCCATTTTATCCATATATATATTTCTTCACAGAGATATTATGTACATAATAAGAATTTTAGCAAAGCGAGCGGGTGGCATTGTACCCCTACCTCATAAGGTAGATCCGCCCCCGACTCCTTTCACATCAAAGAAAATATGTATTTTCCTCCATCCATTTTGAATTGCCCTTTCAATAACTTTCCTAATTGCAAACGCCTCAGCAATGCCTTCCCAATAAACTGAATGGGGGATCCATGGGTATGAAGCAAAGTACCTTTGTTGTCTATAGCAACCAAACCAATGCTTGCCTTCTTTCTTTCAACATGTAGCCTTGCATCTATAAATAAACAAATCACATCTTCAATCATAGTTAGCGAAGATTCATAACTTTCTTGTAAAGTATCATTTGGTGAGTTAGCAAGCTTTATTTCAATTAATTCATTATATTCAAACAACGCTTTGCAACAATATGAGGAGGTTCATTTTTTTCATTACTAAAATACAAAAATTTCTAGTCTATATCTATACTGTATTACAACAACAACAACAACACAGTATAATCCCATTAGTGGGTTCTGGGAAGGGTAGTGTGTACACAGACGTTACCCCTACACTGGGGCAGAGAGGCTGTTTTCAAAATGACCCTCGGCATCCTTCCCTCCAAGAACTCCTCACCTTGCTCTTGGGGTGACTCGAACTCACAACCTCTTGGTTGGAAGTGGAGGGTGCTTACCATCAGAGCAACCCACCTTGTCTTAATATCTATACTGTATTAAAAACACGAAAATCCTTAGTGAAATGTCGTTCGCCTTTTTTACCCTTTAAAAATATGTTTCACATTGAATATAATTGTAATTTAAGTTACTTTTTTAATATTCAGGACTTTAAAAATTACTAAAATTTTATTTATTGATTCAATTCCTTATTTGAACTATGTATGAAGTCCTAATAATTAGGATTTAATAAGAATACTATAAAAAAAAAAGGAAAACATGTAAAAGATTCTCCAACAAAGTAAACAATCCGATTACACAGCATATTGTCTTCGATGAAAATTTTAGTTCCCGACAAGGATGGTGTTTTGAAGTCAAGTACAAATTATTTGACTTTTAATTTAAAGATTTTTTAGTACTTAATAATAGTATAAATAAAAACAGATAATAGATAATACACTTCCATATAATATTTGAACTCCCTTCATATTCAAAAAAACAAATTCTTCGTTGATTTTTACTATAACATTTAAAAATTATACTCAACCATTAGAACAAATAATTGAGTATTTTCTCTTCATCGGTTTTATGTGTAATATTTTTAAATTACACTCAATAATTAGATAAAAATAACTAAAAAATATTTAAGAATTTTAAAAAATTTAAATATAATTTTTACATTCAACAAAATTGAAGGATAACAATTTTGGGATAAAAAGTAGGACTATTCAATTTCATGTTTGGTTAGATATTTATTTTTGTATAAGAAATCACGAGAATAGTTATACCACAATCTTAACTAGTTGCTATTTTGTTCTACATTCAATGTGGAATAATAATTTGGGGATTAACTATTCCAGGATAAAATAATCAAATGACCAAAATATCCATCTCCAAAGCGCTTATTTGAAAATAAAATTTTATCCAAGTTTATATAGGAAAAAATCAAATACATTTTCTGTTATTATTTGATTTTCGTATTATAATTCTCGCACTATAATCCCAATATAAAATTTTTCGAATTAAAAGACCCCTTAGGCTACATAAACTTATGTTTATAAAGGAGAAGATTGGCCCTAAAAATAATTAGACAATAGAGAAAATTTAATTACACTTTAATATTTAGAATCAAATTGGTAAAAATGCGAATTTGAAACAATAAGGATAAGATAGTAGAAGATAATATTATGTATTCTAAATGAATTTATTAATTATTTTTCTTTCTTTTTTATTTATTCCACCAAATGACAACCCCCGATATTCTTTTTATATATATTTTTAAGTTATTTGTTGTAAAATATTAACTCAATTTTAGATTTTACACTATAGTTATTAATTTTTCTTGAGCTATAGGGACAACCTCTTCATTCTCAAATCACTAAAGAGATTAAAATTTTTAGTTTTCAATAGGTTTTATTTGACAAATCTTTAAAAATTTTGATAACAATATTTATGCATTACTTGCTTATTTTTAATATTAGGTTAGATAAATGACAATAATCTTCATAAGATATACCCACAAAGGTCCTTAGAAATTAAAATAAAGTATTTACGGAGTTTTATAAAGAAAGTTTTTTTTTTTATTGAGTTAGCTAAATAGGATTAACACTCGTTATTTTTAAGAAGTCTACTCTTTATTTTATAACCCAAAGACATTGTTTAAACATTATTTATGTAATTTTTTAAAATTACATATTCAATGCTATGAGGTACACACGCAAACCGTGTACCTTAAGACTAGTTTTCCAAATATGACACGTGATGATTACAGTCAAACTTAGTACCATAACAGTATCAAAACATTTGTTTGTTATCATTCCACTATAAAAAGAAATCAACAATATCATCAACGTCATTCCAATTAACAGGACTTAGTTTCCATATCTATTTTTTTAAAATGTGACAATTAAAAAGCATATGTTTTGCTGTTTAATTTTCTAAGCCAGAAAATTACTTATCACTCCTCTTAGTATGCGATTATTCAATTAAAATTAGATCTCAACTTCTAAAACCTTCTTATGTTATAAAATATAACTCAAAGTAGCAATATGGAACAAGGAAAAACAAGATAAGAGATATATAGAGAAAGAGAGAAGAGATTCTTATTTCTTCTTTAATTGTGTATATTTTCCTATCTATTACAAGGCCTTTATATATGCATGAAAAGTGAAGAAAATATGTCATTGAATATATCATTAAACATAGAAAACATGTCATTGAATATGTCATTAAACATTTGAGATGAAGATCATGGAGGAAGAGTAGACATCCATCATAATTTGATATTTCTTATAACACTCCCCCTTGGATGTCCATAGATAATGTGCCTCGTTAAAACCTTATTAGAAAAAAAATCCTAGTGAAGGAAAAAGAGTACACGTGTTTAGAAATACGCTTTTTGGTTGCCTCATTAAAAACCTTGCAAGGAAAACTCAGTGGGACAAAACCTTGTAAGGGAAAAAGAGTACAACGCGTATTAACTCCTCCTGATGAGAGCATCAGTTCATATCCTTGAGCCTTTGCATCCCAAATTTGTACACTAGTTTCTTGAAGGTTGACGTCGGTAGAGATTTGGTAAATAAATCAGCCATATTATCACTTGAACGAATCTGTTGCACATTGATATCATCATTCTTTTGAAGATCACGTGTAAAAACTAACTTTGGTGAAATGTGCTTTGTCCTATCTCCTTTTATGAATCCTCCCTTCAATTGGCTATGCATGTTGCGTTGTCTTCATATAAAATTGTGGGTAGTTTGTCACACTTCAAACCATATTGTCTCGAATAAGATGTATTATAGATCTCAACCAAACACATTCTCGACTTGCTTCATAAATAGCAATTATCTCAGCATGATTAGAAGAAGTAGCCACGATTGATTACTTAGTTGATCGCCAAGATATGGCAGTGCCTTCACATGTAAACACATAGCCTGTTTGAGATCGAGTCTTGTGTGGGTCAGATAAATACTCAGCATCGGCATAACTAACAAGATCGGGATTGCAATCATTGCCATAAAATAAGGCCATATCGGTAGTTCCGTTTAGATACAGCAATATGTGTTTGATTCCTTTCCAATATCTCCTTGTAGGAGCAAAGTTATATCTTGCTAAGACATTAACTGAAAAAGTTATGCCATGCCTTGTAGTGTTAACAAGATACATTAGTGCACCAATTTGCACTAAGATATGGTACTTCAGGACCAAGAAGCTCTTTATTCTTTTCTTGAGGTCAGAACGGGTCCTTATTCACATCAAGTGATCGAACAACCATCAGAGTACTTAATGGATGTGCTCCATTCATGTAAAATCGTTTCAATACTTTTTTTATATAGGCAGATTGATGAACAAAAATCTCGTCTGCCAAATGTTCAATTTGCAAACCGAGATATAATTTTGTCTTTCCGAGATCTTTCATCTCGAATTCCTTCTTTAAATAATCAATTTCTTTTTGAAGTTCTGTAGGAGTTCCAATAAGGTTTATGTCATCAACATACACGGTAAGTATAACAAACTCCGATATTATTTTCTTTATAAAAGCACATGGACAAATGACATCATTTATATAACCTTTCTTTAATAAATATTCACTAAGGCGGTTATACCAGATTCTTCTTGATTGCTTTAGACCATATACAGATCTTTGCAATTTGATTAAAAATATTTCCCTGGACTTTGAATTATGTGCGTCGGGCATTTTAAATTCCTCAAAAAATTTCATGTACATCTCATTATCAAGTGAGCCGTAAAGGTAGGTTGTAATTACATCCATTAAATGCATGTCAAGCTTTTCATGGACAACAAAACTAATGAGATAACGGAATGTTATAGCATCTATAACAGAAGAATATGTCTCTTCATAATCGACGCCATGCCTTTGTAAAAATTCTTGTGCAACAAGGTGTGTCTTATATCTTTGTACCTTATTTTTCTCATTCTTTTTACGTATAAAGACCCATTTATAGCCAGCAGGCTTAACACCATTAGGTGTTTGGACTACAAGCCCAAAAACTTCACGTTTCGTAAGTGAATCCAACTCAGATTGGATTGTTTTTTGCCATTTTGGCCAATCACGTCTTTGTCGACATTCTCCAACAGATTGAGGTTCAAGATCCTCATTATCTTGCATAATGCTAGATGCAACATTGTATGCAAAGACATAATCCACCACTATATTCAATCGATTCAAATTTGTCTCAATATCGATTGGATTTATTGATAGTTCCTTATTTTCTTGAGTCTCAGGCTCATCGATATCCTCATGAATCTCAGGATTGATTAAATCATGGGTTTCTTTACGAGACTCTTTCGTAGTGTCATCTTGATCATTTATTTTCCTTTTTCTAGGATTTCGATCCTTAGAACCCAATGGCCTGCCACGTTTTAGGCGTGCTTTTGACTCATTAGCTATGACATTAGAAGATTGTCCAACAGGGACATCAATACGGATTGGAATCTTCAGTGCCATTGCTGGAGTAATGGGCACATGCTTCATTCTCTGCAGGGATATGTGATTTCGTTATATTTTTCAGATCCGTAAATGCATATGGCATTTGATTTGCTATTTTCTACAAATGAATAATCTTTTGCACCTCTTTTTCACAAATAAAGGCGCGTGGATCAAGATGAGACAATGATGTATTTTTCCACAAAATTTCACATTTGGTTCCACAAATTTCTCCTCCTAATTTTGGGGAAAATGCCTCATCGAATCGACAATTTGCAAATCGAGCAATGAACAAATCTCCCGTTAATGTTTCAAGGTAGCGAATAATGGAGGGCGATTCAAACCCAACATATATTCCTAACCTTCTTTGGGGACCCATCTTGGTGCGATATGGCGGTGCTACATGCATATATACAGTGCATCTAAAAATTCTTAGATAAGATATATTAGGTTCATGACCCAAAACTAATTGCAACAGAGAATATTTATGATAATTTGTCGGTCTGAGACAAATTAGCATTACTGCATGCAAAATGACATGACTCCAAACTGAAGTGGGTAACTTGGTTTTCATGAGTAATGGTCTTGCTATCAATTGAAGACGTTTAATCAAAGATTCTGCAAGGCCATTTTGAGTGTGAACATGAGCTACAAAATATTTTACTTTTATCCCAGTTGATAAGAAATAATCATTAAATGCTTGGGATGAAAACTCAGTGGTATTATCAAGTCTAATAGACTTAATTGGATTATCGAAAAATTGTGCCCGTAAATGAGATTATTTGTGCCATTCATTTTGTAAATGTCAGGTTGCGAGATGACAATAGGCATACATGAGACCATCTAGAAGATGCATCTATTAAGACCATAAAATATCTAAACGACACACTAGGTGGGTGAATAGATCCACAAATATCCCCTTGAATACGTTCCAAAAACGCAAGGGACTCAATCCCAACCTTTGTTGGTGATGGTCTAATAATCAACTTGCCTTGATAACAAGAAATGCAAGAAAATTCATTATTTAAAAGAATCTTTAAATTCTTTAATGAATGGCCATTTGAGTTTTCTATAATTCGTCTCATCATAATTTATCCGGGATGTCCCAATCGATCATGCCAAAGTACAAAAGTATTGAAATTAGTAACCTTTTGGTTTACGATAGAATGTGCCTCAATTTCACTAATTCTTGTCCAATACATGCCACAATATAAATATGAGAACTTCTCAATAACCCTTTTCTAGCCAGAGACATTCTTGGTAACGATGAGATATTCGAGATTATTTTCATCTATTGTCTCAATATGAAATCCATTTCGGCGGATATCTTTAAAACTCAACAAGTTCCTCTTGGACTTAGAGGAGAACATTGCATTTTATATGATAAGTATTGTTCCCTTAGGCAGAGTTATAGAAGCTCTTCCAGAGCCTTCAATTAATTTTGTACTACCATATATTCATCAACATCTATATGGTGAATATCTCTTTTAAAGAGAAAGTTATACCATTATGGTCATGGTCAAAATTAGATGCAAGATCTGTTTCTTGCATTATTGTTGTCCTTTAATAATTACATTGCCAAAATATATTAGCGTATAATAGGTATGTGATCAATGACCATTCATGCCATAATAATGACATTATTTTCCTATTTCATCTCAAACCCCCTACTCGAGATGAGTGTGGTATATTTACTACCATTAACACATTCATATTCTTGCAACAATGAATATGTATTCATAATGATTATCACATTGTTTTCACATTCACTTCAGGAATGGAACATAATAATCCATGCGTGCTTTATAAAATCTCATGCCATATCAATGGCAAATATCACTTTCACAAAGTAAAGGATTATTTTGAGAGCCATTATTGTTCTCATTACCATAATGATGAAGATTATAATTTCGTCCATTACCA
>AWOL01S0046258.1:3626-19394 GCA_000715115.1 Nicotiana otophora | reverse complement strand
ATCTATTGTCTCAATATGAAATCCATTTCGGCGGATATCTTTAAAACTCAACAAGTTCCTCTTGGACTTGGAGGAGAACATTGCATTCTCTATGATAAGTATTGTTCCCTTAGGCAGAGTTATAGAAGCTCTTCCAGAGCCTTCAATTAATTTTGTACTACCATATATTCATCAACATCTATATGGTGAATATCTCTTTTAAAGAGAAAGTTATACCATTATGGTCATGGTCAAAATTAGATGCAAGATCTGTTTCTTGCATTATTGTTGTCCTTTAATAATTACATTGCCAAAATATTTTGGCGTACAATAGGTACGTGACCAATGACCATTCATGCCATAATAATGATATTTTTTCTTATTTCATCTCAAACCCCCTTCTCGAGGTGAGTGTGGTATATTTACTACCACTAACACGTTCATATTCTTGCAAGAATGAATATGTATTCATAATGATTATCACATTATTTTCACATTCACTTCAGGAATGGAACATAATAATCCATGCGTACTTTATAAAATCTCATGTCATATCAATGGCAAACATCACTTTCACAAAGTGAAGGATTATTTTGAGAGCCATTATTGTTCTCATTACCATAATGATGACGATTATAATTTCGTCAATTACCACGTCCACATCTATTCATACCTCCACGGTAACATCATGTCTTATTTTAGACTTATCGGACTGGTTTCCACTATTGGTGGCGATTGAATTTAATTTGCATATGAGAACTTTCATTAACTGAACTCAATCAAATAAAAAGTATCAAGCAAATATAGAAAAATAAATAATCAATTAAAATCTACGTGTCCTTTGTGATAATTATCCCACTTTAAGATGGAAGAAATATGTGATAAAATAGAAAGGAAAAATATGTGCTTTCTCAAAGTCTTCACTTTGTATTTCTTAATATTAACACATAGGAATATAATACTTATTGTTGGAAAAATATTTATCGTTCTTTACACCAAATATCCTTACATGGTTTGATGAACTTTCAAGAATTTTTTTTTCGTAAAGCAAGTTTATTCATGTATGGAAACATAAATAGCAAAATGTAAAGAAACTTGAAAACTAATTAGAAAAGGCTAATCGTGATGGTCGAATATATGATGGGGTTGTACACCTTATACTGTCATCATTCTTACCATATTATTAACATTAAATGACGCTACCGATATTGGCCGCATCATAACAACTCAGTTGGCTAGAACTTCGTGCTGATAACGTGTTATAAAATATAACTCAAAGTAATAATATGGAATAAGGAAAAACAAGCTAAGAGATATACAGAGAGAGAAGAGATTCTTATTTCTTCTTCAATTGTGTGTATTTTCCTATCTATTACAAGACCTTTATATAAGCATAAAAAGTAAAGGAAAATATGTCATTGAATATGTCATTAAACATAGAAAACATGTCATTGAATATGTCATTAAACATTTGAAACGAATAAGAGCAAACATACACTATAATTTGATATTTCTTATAACACTTATATAATTGTTTCATTAAATGTAGAAAAGTTTCTAAGTTGTCATAAGCTTTAGTCCCTAAAGACGTCACAATGGGTTCCCGTGGTAATTTTTGATTTATTTCTGAAAGTAAAAACCAGAATGAGTGAAAGAGAAATGGTTGGTGGGAGGGTAAAATGTGGAGTATTGTTTAATACTACTACAAAATAAGGAGAGAGAGAAAGTAGCTACTTTCGCCGGCACTGGACTTTTGATTGAACGGAGAATTTAACGGCCGGTAGGTATTACTGGAAGCTTCTATGCGATTCCTTTCTAGCTTTAGATTCCTCAACTGATTCATAAATTTGTTTTGATTTGTTAATTGCAAGGGAGGAGAGAAAGATGGTGAAAGCAATCATAGCGCCGTCGATGCTGTCATCGGACTTCGCTAATTTGGCATCTGAAGCACAACGCATGCTCAATTGCGGTGCTGATTGGCTCCACATGGACATCATGGTAACTTTGTTGTTTATTTTCCTCCTTCCTCTTTCTATTATTTTTTTCATTTCTCGTTATTGCTTTTTTTTTTTTAAATTAATGATGAATTTGTTTGATTGAAGTTGAAAATAAAAAAAATTCTACTACTTTTTAGCAGAAAAGTTCTAGCTGTCTTGATTGCTGTTTAGTACTGACTTAATTTGCTCTTGTTTTTACCATCTTCCAATTGAAAAGTTAGGAAACAGAATACTGTTAGTAGGATTCGTTTTGTCTTTTTTGTTTTTTAGTTCAAATGTTAGTTGTTATTAGCGTTGCTCCAAATAAAGTGGAGGGAATACAGGGGATTCATGAGGAAAAAGATACCGAGTATTCATATAGCTGACCCCAACTAATCCCGAACTGAGTCATAATTGATTGATTTAGTGTATTGGTATTAGCTAGGTAGTTAAAGACAATTTTCATGTTGAACTAGCTGAGTATTAGAAAAATAAGTGGAAACATGGTGTGAGAAATTTTCCAAATTCCTCCAATACTTTCCCGCTTCCAATTTATTGCAAATAATGAGTATCAACGGAGTATAGGTTAAGTGACATATGCTGGAGCGTGTACAGGAAGACTGGGGGATAATCGATTTCTATGACTGCATATTTTACTTCGGGACTTTCTTGGTCCTTTTAATGAAATATCTTTTGCTTATCAAGAAAGAGACTGCATGGTTTACTATAGAATGACAGTTAAGAAGGTTTATTATACTTTACAAGGGAAAGTAACTATAGGTTTCTGAGAACTTCTCAACATTTATTTTTAAAGAATACAGTGCTTGACTACCTTCTTTATTTAGGTAAAAGTGTGTTTCTCAGGCCGGCCATATAATGTGAACTCATCACTCCAGGATAAACTAGGTGGTTGTTCTAGCTCAGTTTCTTGTTTGCTAACTCTATAGCGTAATGACCTAGCTAAATCGATCATAGCCTCCTCATGGTGGATATTGATTGGTCTAGAATTCTATGCAAATTGTGCTTCATCTGCTTTCGTCTGGATTATGTTATTAGTATGTTCGGTCTTCTCTTCTTTATTAGCTCAATAAGTTTGGGACGTAAAGTGCTGTGGAAACTTGTTCCTTTACTTTACTAGGCACTTCGTTCATCAGCAGTTACTGAAATGTTGTATTGGTGCATTGCAGGATGGGTAGGTCAGATAGTCACGTCAAGCTGGTTGGTTACAACATGTTAAAATGATGGGTGGATACCAATTGAATAATACTTTCTTTTTTTTTCTTTTTTCCCTCCTGGGCTCTTTTGCAGTCACTTTGTCCCAAACCTTACCCTTGGTGCTCCAGTTATCGAGAGTCTGAGAAAGCATACAAAGTAAGGTTTCATGAATGCCCTATTTCAACTTTATGTTTCTTGTCCATTAGTTATCTATCGTACAGTGAAGTTGTTCTAAATGTTATTCTAAATTCCTCCAGGGCATATCTGGACTGCCACCTCATGGTCACTAACCCCCTTGATTATGTGGAACCGTTAGGCAAAGCTGGTGCCTCGGGGTTTACTTTCCATGTTGAGGCATCTAGAGGTGGGTTTACTTCCCATGTTAAGAATCAGTTTTTGGCATATGATTGGAAGTTAAATGTTAGTCGCTGTTCACTAGGATTTGATAGAGATAGATTGAGTGATGTATAGAAAGGATGTGATTCGGGGATAGATTATGACTATTTAGTAGCTGAATATACATGTCTGTGCATATTGTATTGGTACTGGTGGAGCATCACTGCATCAATTGCTTTGTGTCTTCAACATATGAGTTGCTTTTCTCTGTTTGTTGTGAAACATTTTGATCAGCAAGTTCTTTTATTAGTTTATGCAACCAAAACCTGAAAATTGGACAACGTTTTCCAGTAAAATATTTTATGCTCACAAATGGATCCTTAATTTCTACTGACTTTGTTATCATTACTTTGATTTCTGTTACAATGAAGGTTCTACTCTTTGCAGATAATTGGCAAGAGCTTGTTCAACGTATAAAGTCTAAGGGCATGAAACCTGGAGTTTCCTTGAAGCCTGGTACACCAATTGAGGAAGTGTACCCACTGGTATATCTTCATTATCGCATTTGTATTAGTTTTATAAGCAAAATTCGTAGGATTTTCTTGGTAATTTGATCTTCTTGCTATGAACTAAGAGATTAAGATAGTTTTGAAAAGGAAATCACTTGTTGCCATTGCATTTAGTTAAAAAGGAACAAACTAGATGTCAATCTACAAAATACCTGTCATGATTCATCAGCTTGCTTGTATGTTTTACAGCTTGATGGTGAAAACTCTGTCGAACTGGTCCTAGTGATGACTGTTGAACCTGGATTTGGGGGACAAAAGTTTATGCCAGAGATGATGGATAAGGTGCAAATACAGTTTGGCATTCTTGTATTGGATATCATTCATCATTTCTGCACTATAATTTAAGAGCCATTCTCTTTCAATATTCAGGTGTGGACTCTCAGAAAGAAGTATCCATTACTTGATATAGAGGTGAGCTTCCGTTTGATGATGTTTTAATTCTGGTTTGAGATATTTAGACTTCCATCGTTTTTTCACAGACATTTCCCTCGTGTGTTTGTTCTTTTCTTGAGTTTATCATGTAATCGCTGAAAAAACTATTGCCATTCTTGCACACTCAATATGCTGGCTATCTTTCTGGGTTTATCACTTCTTTTTTTTCTTTCCAAAGAGCATGCTGGATAAAGTCGACTTATCATTGCTATGGGCTATTGTGTTGCAGGTGGATGGTGGTTTAGGACCTTCAACCATTGAGGCAGCATCATCAGCTGGAGCAAACTGTGTTGTTGCAGGAAGTTCAGTGTTTGGAGCTCCTGATCCAGCACAAGTCATAAGTTTGATGCGGAATAGTGTGGAGGAAGCTCAGCAAAGGAGTTAAATGCTGGAAAAGGCAAGCTCTCATGTTGTCCTAATGGCTGTTCAAAGCAATTCTGATTATATATTTTCGATCACGTGCAGGCTATCAACATCTTGAGATACCTGCACTTGTTGAGTTATCCAAGTTGTATTTGTTGAATAATGTCGAACATGTACTTTGTCACATCATCTAAAATTTCCCACACATATTGAGTTAACCAAGTTGTATTTCTTAATAATGTGAAATTTCTGCTACTGGATTTAGGTGACATTAATGTCCAGCATTTCTTCTTATTTATTTGTTTTTTCTTCTGGATTAGGTTGCATAACTTTTTCAACTCCCTAAAGCTAAAGGGAGTTGAACATTTTAGGAGGGACAATTAGCTTAAAAGGCTGCAATTGAAACTTGTTGAGACAAAGGAATAACATGAGCATGAGGGTAACTTAGTCATTTAATGAATAACCGAAATCTTTTAAGTGGTTAGCCACTGTTAGAAGTCTGGTAGTTAAAAGAGGTAAGAGAGTGGCTAATTTAAGAGATGGTCTGTATTGTGTATATATACATTTTGTAAAGTGATTATTATGCAGAGCTTTTCATTCTCTCATTCCCTTCTCTGAGACTAGGGCTGGCAAGTGGGCAGGTCCCGGGTCAAGTGGGCCGGTCCAAACGGTCCCGGCCCGGCTCAAATTAAACGGTCCCGGGTCGCGGGCTAAGTGGGCCCAATATATATATATATATATATATATATATTTAAAAAAAATAGATATTAGAAACAAAAGGATGTTAAAAAAAATATCTGAGACAATGCTTTGTAAATTTTATTATAGAATTGTGACCTAAATTTTATTTAACATCCTAAATTTTAATATTCAATATTTAATATCGAATATATATAGTATATAAGATGTATATATAGTATATCGATATAAGATGTATATATATATATATATATATAAAAGTTATATTCGATAAGCTATATATATAGCTTATATACTATATATAAAATGTATATATAGTATAGTATAGTATAGTATAGTATATATATTAGTCTAAAGACAACAGGATGTTAAAAATAATATCTAAGTCTAAAGACAAAATTATTGTAAAGAGATATGCCTTGTAATTTTATTATAGCATTAAAAAATATGGCAATATCTTTCTTAGTCTTCAACCCCCTATGGAATGAGCACAACAAGGTGCTAATACCACCATTGAGAAGAAAAAGAAACTAATCAACATGTGCCAAAATATAAGTTACATAGTACATACTAATTTTTGTTCATACAAGTTACATGGTATCTCTTACAAACTTCATAAATCTTTCAAGGTCCGGAGGAATTTTCGTTGGTGGTGGCGGAAAAGTTGCTTGGTCATCGCCACTTCCGGGCGAAGCAACATCCTCCGCAAGTTCAGCTAGCATTTCTTCGTAAGCTTCGTCTTCATCTGGTTGTGATTCAGCAAGTCCAAAATTTCTTCTTTCCGACCGGATCCAATCTCTGAAAAGTACTGATTTTTCCAAACTCTCCCTCATAGACGCTCTATAATCACCGAGCTGAAGTCTTGCTTGACTGAAAGCGCTCTCTGATGCCACTGTTGAAGCTTGAATAGTTAAAATGTCTCGGGCCATCCTTGAAAGAACCGGAAAGTGTTTTTCTTTGTCCTTCCACCATTCCAAAAGATTAAAGGAACCGTCGGGATTCACTTCCTCAATTCCCTGCGATAAATAAACTTCAAGCTCATTTAGTTGTGAAAAATCACTACTACTAGAACCTTGAGAACCCCTAAACCCCGCCCAAGCACTAAGTGCTCTTACTAGAACCTTGGCCCCGTTTAATTTGGGCTCGGCCCGAGCCCGGGCCCGGGACCGTTTGGACCGGTCCACTTGGCCCGTTTAGGCCCGAGACTAACCCACTTGCCAGCCCTACCGCCCGACAGAGATATTGATTTTGGCATTTGTTGCCGGGCACTCAGCCCATCTTTATTCCTCCGTATCATATGGCTCATCCTGAGTTGAAGGAGTTGAAGGAGCAGTTATAGGAATTTCTTGATAAGGGATTCATTTGGCCCAGTGTGTCACCTTGGGGTGCTCTTGTCTTGCTTGTGAAGAAGAAGGATGGTTCTATGCGTATGTGCATTGATTATCGCCAGTTGAACAAAGTTACAATGAAGAAAAGGTATCCATTACCTCGTATTGATGACTTATTTGAGCAGTTACAGGGTGCCAGAGTGTTTTCCAAGATTGACTTACGTTCAGGCTATCATCAGTTGATTATTCGAGAGCCAGATATCCCGAAGACTGCTTTCAGAACTCGGTATGGTCACTACGAGTTCCTTGTGATGTCTTTTGGGCTGACCAATTTCCCAGCAGCTTTTATGCACTTGATGCACAGTGTGTTCCGGCCCTATCTTGACTCTTTCGTCATTGTGTTTATTGACGACATTCTGGTGTACTCCCGGACTCGGGAGGATCCTGAGCAGCACCTGAGGACTGTGCTTCAGACCTTGAGAGAAAAAAAGTTATATGCAAAATTTTTAAAGTGTGAGTTTTGGCTAGACTCACTGGCATTCTTGGGTCATGTAGTATCGAGTAATGGGATCAAGGTGGATCCGAAGAAGGTGGAAGCAGTGCAGAGTGACCTAGACCGTTATCAGCTACGGAGATCCAGAATTTTCTTGGTTTGGCGGGGTATTACCGTCATTTTGTATNATATATATAGTATATAAGATGTATATATAGTATATCGATATAAGATGTATATATATATATATAATATATATAAGATGTANAGGGTGCTCCGTTCAGGTGGACAGAGGAGTGTGAGGAGAGCTTTCAGAAGCTCAAGACAGCTTTGACTACAGCCCCAGTATTGGTATTGCCTACAGGTTCGGAGTCTTATACTGTATATTGTGATGAGTCGTGGATTGGTCTCGCCGTGGTGTTGATGCAGGACAGTATGGTGATTGCCTACACATCCAGACAGCTGAAGGTGCATGAAAAGAACTACCTAGTCCACGACCTTGAGTTAGCAGCTATTGTTCATGCCCTGAATATTTGGCGGCACTAATTTGTACGGTGTTCCTTGTGATATCTACATCGATCACCGGAGTTTGCAATATCTGTTCAAACAGAAGGATCTTAACTTGCGTCAACGGAGGTGGTTGGAGCTGCTTAAGCATTATGATATCACCATTTTCTACCATCCGGGGAAGGCCAATATGGTGGCCGATGCTTTAAGTCGCCGGGCAGAAAGTTTGGGAAGGTTAGCATATCTACCAACAGCAGAGAGACCATTGGCTTTGGATGTTCAGGCCTTAGCCAACTAGTTTGTGAGATTGGATAATTCTGAGCCGAGTTGAGTATTGGCTTGTGTGGTCTCTTGGTCTTCTCTTTATGATCGTATTAGAGAGCGTCAGTATGATGACCCCCGTCTGCTTGTCCTTAAGGACACGGTTCAACACGGTGATGCTAAGGAGGTCACTATTAGGGATGATGTTGCATTGAGGATGCTTGGCAGGCTATGTGTGCCCAATGTAGATGGTTTGCGTGAGTTGATTCTCCAGGAGGCTCACAGCTCACGGTACTTCATTCATCCGGGTGCCACGAAGATGTACCAGGACTTGAGGCGGCATTACTGGTGGAGAAGAATGAAGAAGGACATAGTGTAACATGTAGCTCGGTGTCTAAATTGCCAGCAGGTAAAGTATGAGCATCAGCGGCCAGGTGGATTGCTTCAGAAGTTACAGATTCCGGAGTGGAAATGGGAGCGGATCACTATGGATTTCATTGTTGGGCTTCCACGGACTCAGCGGAAGTTTGATGCAGTTTGGGTGATTATGGATAGGCTGACCAAGTCATCTCATTTCATTCTTGTGATAACTACCTATTCTTTCGAGCAGTTGGCTCAAATTTATATCCGCGAGATTGTCAGGCTTCATAGAGTACCGGTATCTATCATCTTTGACCGGGGTACGCAGTTTACATCACGGTTCTGGAGGGCTGTACAACAGGAGTTGGGTACTCGGGTTGAGTTGAGCACAGCATTTCACCCTCAGACGGACGGACAGTCCGAGCGCACTATTCAGATATTAGAGGATATGCTTCGTGCATGTGTGATAGATTTTGGAGGTTCTTGGGATCAGTTCTTGCCACTTGCGGAGTTTTTCTATAATAACAGTTATCAGTCGAGCATCCAGATGGCACCGTATGAGGCTCTGTATGGTAGGCAGTGTCGGTCTCCAGTGGGTTGGTTCGAGCCGGGCGAGGCTAGATTATTGGATATTGACTTGGTTCAGGATGCTTTGGAAAAGGTTAAGGTGATTCAGGATCGACTTCGCACAGCCCGGTCCAGACAGAAGAGTTATGCGGATCAGAAGGTTTGCGGTGTTGCATTCATGGTTGGAGAGCGGGTCTTGCTCCAGGTTTCGCCTATGAAGGGTGTTATGAGGTTCGAAAAGAAGGGCAAGCTGAGCCCAAGATTTATCGGCCCATTTGAGGTGTCGTGGCGTGTTAAAGAGGTTGCTTATAAGCTTTCCTTGCCTCCCAGTCTAGCAGGAGTTCATCCGGTATTCCATGTTTCTATGCTCTGGAAGTATCACGGTGATCTGTCTCGTGTGCTGGATTTGAGCTCAGTGCAGTTGGACAAGGATCTATCTTATGTTGAGGAGCCAGTGGCTATTTTGGACAGGCAGGCTCGAAAGCTGAGGTCAAAGAACATTGCTTCCATAAAGGTTCAGTGGAGGGGTCAGCCGGTCGAGGAGGCGACTTGGGAAACCGAGCATAATATGCGCAGCCGCTATCCTCGTCTTTTCACCACTTCATATATGTTTCTATGCTCGTTCGAGGACGGACGATTATTTTAAGAGGGGGGGATGTAACAACCCGACCGGTCATTTTGAGTGTATTAGCCTCGATTCCCTATTTACTACTTTCCCCGTATCTTTTTCCACTTATGAGACTTGCCGGGAGGTTTTGTTGTGGTTTCGGAGTGATTTGAGACACTTAGTCCTTAAACGGAAGCTTAAGTCTTAGGATTTTTTACTGTAGTTGGAACCGTGTGAAGACGACTCCGGATTGGAGTTTCGTCGATTCCGTTAGCTCCGTTAGGTGATTTTGGACTTAGGGGCGTGTCCGGATTGTGTTTTGGAGGTCTATAGCTGATTTATGCTTGAATTGGCGAAAGTCGAATTTTTGGAGATATTGATCGGTTGTGAACTTTTTGATATCGGGGTCGGATTCTGATTCCGGAAGTTGGAGTAGGTCCGTAATGTTGAATATGACTTGTGTGCACAATTTGAGGTCAATCGGATGTGGTTTGATAGGTTTTAGCATCGGTTGTAAAAATTTAAAGTTTCAAGTTCATTAAGTTTGGATTGGAGGGTGATTCGTATTTTTAGTGTTGTTTGATGTGATTTGAGGGTTCGACTAAGTTGGTAAGGTGTTTTAGGACTGGTTGGTATATTTGGTTGAGGTCCCGGGGGCCTCGAGTGAGTTTCGGATGCTTAACATATCATTTTGGACTTGTGAAAGATAGCAGATTTTCTGGTATTTTTGTTGCAGACTTTTCTCCATCGCGTTCGCGAGAGAGGTCTCGCGATCGCGTAAGGCATATGAGAGGCCAGCTGGAGTTGTTCTTCGCGTTCGCGAAGATGGGGACGCGTTCGTGAAGGTTTGAGGATCAATGCATCACGAACGCGAGAAGGACATCGTGTTCGCGTAGAGGAAGTGGAGCAGCTGGGAACCCAAGGATTTGTTCTACACGTTCGCGTAGCGGGTGTCACGTTCACGAAGCATCAGGAAGTGAAAGGTTCGCGTTCGCAAGAGGTCCCTCGCGTTCGCTAAGGAGGAATTTTGGTCGGTGGAATTTTCTTATACGCGAACGCGAGGGTGTGGCCGCGTTCGCAAAGAAGAATTCACTTGGGCAGACTTATGTCATTTCAAAACGAGGGTTTGGCCATTTTTATCAAAACTTGAGTTTGGGCGCTCGGAATTGGACGAGATTTTGAGGGATTTTTAGAGACATCGATTGGCTAATGATTCTACACTCCATTTTGGTTATATCCCCTTAATCTATCATTAATTAATTCTTTAATTTAAATTTTGGGGTTGAAAATTGGAAAAAATGGGAAGAAGTTCTTCAACTAAAATTTCGAGTTTTGAAAGGCGATCTGAGGTCGGATTCGAGTAATTCTTATATGGTTGGACTCGTAAGTGAATGGGTGTTCATATCTTATAAATTTTACTCGATTCCGAGACGTGGGCCCGGGGAGGCCTTTTGGGGCGATTATCTAATTTCTTTCTTTAGCTTTGATTTCATTAATTAGATTAGTTTCTTATAGTTGTATTTATGGTATGTAATTGATTTTGGCTAGATTTGAGCCATTCGGAGTCGGATATTCGTGGAAAAGGCATCGTTACCGATTGATTGAGCTTGGTTCGAGGTAAGTGGCTTGCCTAACCTTAGGATTTGGTACTGTTGTGATATGTGAGCGTCGTGTACGTCAGGTGACGAGTACGTACACGGGCTATTTGTTGTAAAACCCGATTTATCTTATTAAGTAGTAACCTGTTTTTCCTTTAATTTGAGTTATACTTTAAAATGAGTATTAGTCTGTTTTTCATTCTTAATTGAGCTATTCCAATATGTGTAGTTATCCTGTTTAGTCTAATATCGCATGTCTACGTGCTTTAACTGCTTATTTGAACTCTGTGAAGCATGCCTAGTTGATCCATGTTTTTCCTTGTTCCTTATCAGTATAACTGTAGAAATCTTGCTGTTAACTGTTGTATTTATCGGTTTAAGTTGTGTGTTTACTTTTGAGACTACGAGGCGGTACCTCGGGAGTTCTCTCTGTATATTTATTTTGGGACTACGAGACGGTATCTTGGGAGATCCCCTACTGTTTACCCTTGTGTGTTGTACTGTTGCCTTGTTATGTTTTCTTTTGTTAAATTCTAGTCTCTTATTATACTGTATATTCTCATGCCTTATTTATTATTTACCAGTGGGCCTGGCCTGACCTCGTCACTACTCGACCGAGGTTAGGCTTGGCACTTACTGGTACCGTTGTGGTGTACTCATGCTACTCTTCTGCACATGTTTTGTGTGCAGATCCAGGTACTTCTTATCAGCCCCGTTATTAGTTGAGAGTGTTTGCTGTTGTACGGAGACTTTAAGGTACACCTACCGCGTCCGCAGACCTCGGAGTCCACTTCTATTCTCCCCTATGTCAATTACCTTATGTACTTCTTTTATTAGACTCTGGTGTATAGAGATACTACTTTTCCTTCTGTAGCTTGTGACTTATGATGTTCCGGGTTTTGGGGATTCTGTGTATTACTAGAGTGTTGGTTATTGTACATGCCAAGCGGCATTGTTACTAGATATTTAGTTATCTGGTGCTGTTAGTTGCTAATTTGTACTTTCGTTTCGTTATTTTTCCGTAATTTGTTAGGCTTACCTAGTCGTAGAGACTAGGTGTCGTCACGTCGTTATACGGAGAGAGTTTGGGTCGTGACAAGGCCAGGGTCAAAATATCTGTGATCGGGTGAAGTCGAGCTCAAAGATCAATCTGATGACTAACACCACTAACCAAGATCGGCACATGATAATTATGATCGAACCCAAAGCACTATCAAAATTAGCCATCGAAACCATCAGATTTGCCTTCGAGTTTGCCGAAGGCGTAACCGGTCTTGTTTCTAACGGTCTCGAAGAAAGCTTTGCCAACTCATCTGACATGGGTCCGTAATTCTTTTTATTTACCAATTATTATGGCAAAAATCACGGAACGACTCAAAAAGGGAACCAACGATCAGCAAATCAAGGACTTTTGCCTTTTATAGAACAATAAATAATATCTCAAAGGGTAGATCTCCTCTAATATATAAGGGGGACTTGACGATCCATTAAGGACATGGTAACATATACTGATAAGCAATATATTCTCCAAGCTCCTACTCTTTAATATTTTTCTGTCAATAAAGGTGTATTCAACTCAAGGGTGGCTGGCATTCTTAGAATTGGAATCGTCCAATTCATGTGGTTTGCAGTTATTTTATCGCTATTTATTTTAATTGCGATCTAATTTATCACTTTGTATCAAGTTAATCCACATGTCCTTATAACCACTAACAAATTCAATTGTTATCCGATTTTGAGGGTAAACATGGAGTTTAAAACTTGTAGAGGTGAAACTCGAGTTCGGAACAATTAGGTGAAACTTTAGAATTTTAAAAAGATCATTCTCTGTTAATCGGCCATCTGTCTCTGCCGTTTCTCTTTTATAATATGGATGCACCACTAAAGAAAAGAGAAAAAAGAAAGTATCAACTATCAAATCGAAATTGATCCCTGCTCCTCTAGTTAAAAAACTAAACATTCAACCAAATGTACCATTTAGCCTCTTTAGATCATATGCGCCAGAGGATAAGTTTAGATCAATTCTAACAAATATGTATATAAATACTTAATTTGGCAAAGAAACCATGTGCTCACGTGCCCCATAAAATAGGCTATAAATCTGCCCCGGACAAGGTTAGAGAAGGAGTCATTACTCTGTCGGGTGTTAATATTGACGCTTATATTATTCCTTCCCAAGATGCCCATTAGGTCATCACCATCTAAGGGAGCATTACAAAATGAACAGAAGTTTTGCATAAAAGATCAGCAAGAATCACCATTAAAAAACCTAAAGTTTGCACTAGTAAAGGTTCAAAAATTAAAAATTATTTCTAGAGTTTGTATTGTTATTTTCAGGATGAAGAGGATAACGGATGAGTGGAGGTGGAGTACGGTGGTACCATTGTACAAGAACAAAAGTGATATCTAGTGTTGTAACAACTATAGGGGTATCAAGTTACTAAACCATTCCATGAAAGTTTGGGAGAGGCTGGTGGAAGTGAGGGTGAGGAAGACAGTGTCTATATCCGACAACCAGTTCGGGTTTATGCCGGGTCGTTCGACTACGGAAGCTATCCACCTTATTAGGAGGTTGGTGGAACAGTGCAGGGATAGGAAGAAGGATCTGCACATAGTGTTTATTGACTTGGAGAAAGCCTATGACAAGGTCCCTAGGGAGGTTCTCTGGAGATGCCTTGAGGCAAAATATGTGCCAGTAGCTTACATTAGAGCGATCAAGGACATGTATGATGGAGCTAAGACTCGGGTTAGGATTATGGGAAGCGACTCATAGAATTTTCCGGTTGTTATGGGGTTACACCAAGGATCTGCGCTTAGACCATTCTTATTTGTCCTGGTGATAGATGCATTGACACACCATATTAAAGGGGAGGTGCCATGGTGTATAATATTCGTTGATAATATAGTTCTGGTTGAAAAGAAGCGAGGCGGTGTTAACGAGAGGTTGACGGTATGAAGACAGGCCCTCGAGTCTAAGGGTTTCAAGTTGAGCAAGACTAAGAAAGAATACCTGGAGTGAATATTTAGTGCCGAGTCGAGGGAAGTGGGCATGGACGTGAGGCTTGGATCATAGGTCAACCCCAAGAGATGTAGTTTCAAGTACCTTGGGTCAGTTATACAAGGGGAAGGAGAGATCGACGAGGACGTCACACACCGTATAGGGGTGGGGTGGATGAAATGGAGGCTAGCATCTGGAGTTCTGTGTGGCAAAAAAATACCACCGATACTCAAAGGTAAGTTTTATTAAGCAGTGGTTAGACGGCCATGTTGTATAGAACAGAGTGTTGGTCGGTTAAGAACTCTCATATCTAGAAGATGAAAGTAGAAGAAATTAGAATGTTGAGGTGGATGTGTGAGCACACTAAGATGGATAATATTAGGAATGAAGATATCCGGGAGAAGGTGGGTGTGGCCTCTGTGGATGAAAAGATGCGGGAAGCGAGGCTCGGATGGTTCGTGCACGTACGGAGGAGAAGCCCTGATGCTCTAATGAGGAGGTGTGAGCGGTTGGCTTTGGCAGGTACGAGAAAAGGCAGAGGGCGTCCTAAGAAGTATTAGGGAAAGGTGATCAGGCAGAACACGGCATGGCTGCAGATTTTCGAGGACATGGCCCTTGATAGGAAGGTGTGAAGGTCGAGCATTAGGGTTGTAGGCTAGGAGGTAGTCAAAGCTTTTTTCTACTTCGAACTGGGCGTGAGGCTAGTTTGATAGGGTTGATCTTAGACGGCTAGTGATTAATGTTGTGTTCACACTATCCTTATATTTTTCATAGCTCCGGGCCTTAATTACTAGTTATTGTTATTGTATGTCATCTATTTTCTGGTTTTTATAATGCTGTTACTATTTCTATGTTTTCTGTTGACAGTATAGATATATTGTCTCTTCTCATTTTATTTTCGTCTTCCTGAGCCGAGGATCTATCGGAAACAACTTCTCTGCCCCATCGGGGTAGGGGTAAGGTCTGCGTACACACTACCCTCCCCACGCCATACTTGTGAGATTTTACTGGGTCATTGTTGTTGTTTCTAGACTTTGTACTGATAAATATTCAAAACTAAGGAATCGTTTTTGGAGTTTGCACTAGTAAAGGTTGAAAAAGCCGGAATTATTCATGAAGTATGTACTAGTAAAGGTTCAAAATCAAGAATCTTTTTAGAAGTTAATACTAGTAAAAGGACAAACACCAGGAATTGTTGTTGGGGTTTGAACCCCATGACTCGTTCATGGGGTTCCACTCGGCCGTCAAATTTTCAAACTCCAGTACCAATTGCTGGAGTTATGTTTTGTGTTTTAGTTAGGGGCAAAGACGTCAGATCAGTGGCTACTTTGTTAATGTATTTGAAACGTTGGCTAAACTCTACTAACCGGTCTAAAACGTGGCTAACCCAACTAATTTTTCATTTGCTTCACACTATGCCCATTAAGGGGGAGACATTTCCTACTAAGATTTTTGAGATTTTTACACAGTAATGTTGCCC
>AWOL01S0046257.1:24337-72437 GCA_000715115.1 Nicotiana otophora | reverse complement strand
AGAATTAGAATTGAAGTTTTGCAGTACAAGAGGTCAAATTGCTGATGTCTTTACTAAGGCACTACCACAAGCCAAGCATGAATATTTTCGACAGAAACTTGGAGTCTGTAGTTTTGAATCAATGGGGAGTGTTGAATATTGATTCAAAAAATATAATTCCTATTTAGATGGGTAATTGGCATATTTCAGGTTTAGTTGAGTCCAAGCATATCTTTATTAATGCCTTACTGGGTGACAGTTATCTCTTAGTAAGTTAGAGTAAATCCTTATATAAAGGAGGCTATGTAGCTTTGTTTTCTATGAATCTAAGTAACGTAAAGTTCTCTACATTAAATAGTCTTCTTCTATAATAGTTTCTTGCATCTTCTTCAATTCTTCAACACAAACACATTAAACTACCGCGACTTGTGAAACTAAGTATTCATGGTGTTGTCTTTCAAGGTCCTAGTTAAAAATGCTTGTTGCTCCTTGGACTGCACATATCTTGGTGCCAGTTCCCCTTTATGAACTTTTTCTCTTTTAAAATGACAATCGATTTTATTATGTTTTACTCTCTCAAAGTGGACTTTAGCAATCAAAATTGCTGCCTTGTAAGAAAATTTAAATAAACGCGCAGTTTGAATACAATCTGATCAACCAAATAATTTCTGACATAACATAAGCCATGCTTTAATATTTTACTTCTTCTAAGCTCTAGCAAACTGTTGTCTACTTCTTTGATTTCAATAAAATCAAAGATTCTCCTTACTTCACCAAGTAACTTGTCACTAACCTCCTAGTGTTTTGACATGAGGTCTGATCATTATTACAGTGTCCTCTGAATTTCAATTCTGGCTTAGCTCCCCCAAGTCCTGATTTTGATATCAGTTGTAGGGCATACTTCCTTTGGTTCATGAGTATCTTCTTCGCTAGACCTGACAAACTCTATTCGCAAGAAAAAACTTTAGCTCCTCCCGAATTTTTTATCTTGAAGGCGTGATTAGAGTATGCTTTATCTTGTAAAGTGGATTATGATCATTTCTTGTGATAAGCAGGTCATTAAAATAGACCAAAACCATTGCTATCTTTTGTCCTACCTTTCTGATCAATAATGAATGTTCCAGTTGGCTCTGCACAAAACTAGATTTTACCAGTGCTTCTACCTGACTCCCCCTTTCTATGAAAATCTGGAGGTATCTACATATATACCTCTTCATAAAAGTCTCCTTGCAAGAAGGCATTATCCACATCTATTTGGTGTGTGTGTCATCCTTGAGTTTCTGGAATTGATAGTATTACCCTCATTTTGGCCATTTTCATAACTGGTGAAAACTTTTCTTGATAGTTTAGCCCTTACTTCTAGTTGCACCTCTTAACCATAAGTCTTGCCTTGTATCTTTTAACTGAACTATCTGCCCTGTAATTTATTTTATACACCTATTTGCAACCAATTTCCTTCTTTTCAGTTAGTAGTGAAATAATAATCCAGGTCTTCTTCTCTTCAACTGCTGCTAACGCTGTTTTTATGGAATCTATCCATTTGGGATCTTTGGATACTTTATCAAAGGAACTGAGCTCAAAGGTTGTAGAAAAAGCTGGCAGATGACCCTGATACTTTGTGGATAATCTTCCATAATTAATGTAGTTACATAAAGAGTAAGGACGTGAACTAGTAGTTTGTGCTATCATAAAGTCTTGCATCCACAACGTGGACCTTCGTCTCTGGTGGATTTCTCAAAAGGACCTCATGACATCTGCAACTGTATTCGTATCAGCAACTGCAGGAACCTTATGATCCCCATTAGCAACCACGAGCAGTGACGAAGCTAGGAATTCTTCCAAGGGTATTCAAACTTGAATGAAGTGAAAAACAATTCCCGACAAAGGGTGTTCATTATGTGTTATATACCTCTAAAACGTAATATTTTACCTATATACACAGTACAATTTTTCGACGAAGCCCTTGTGACCATGTGGCTTCGCCACTGACCACGAGGACCTCATGATCCATAGATGTAACTACATCCACATATACGACTGTAGGGTCGAGATCCATAATTTTAACTTCCTCCTCCTGGCTAGCATCCTCAACTTCAGCACATTGTTGTATACTTTACTTTGTAGGCTGTTGAACAGTTGTTCTGATAACAGTAGGCATGCTTCGCAGATTGCAAGAGGGGTTGAGCAGGTAAAAACACTGGATCCTTGATGTATTATACCAAGGCTATTGAACAAAACAACACACTCTGAATTAAGGAACTCAACCATTGTAATTCTAACCACCTTAACCTTACTCGTAACTAAGTATGTGGCATTAACAAAAAGATTTATTCACAACAATCACATCAGATTTCAATTGTAATAAATAAATCAAAAGTCATTCTAGACTGATCAAAAGTATATATTTCCATCATATGTTGCCACTCTATATGGTCCCATACATTCATGTGAATCAAGTTAAAGACATTGTCTGCTCTAATACTGCTAATAAGAAAAGATAATGTTGCTTGCTTAGTCAAAGCACAAACATCATAATTATTCACTACAATACTATATACTTATTCACTAATATATAATAGTTATTTCATAACTTTTTGATGGATGTCCCATCCTTCTGTTGTAAAGCTGCAAAGTATCTTGATCTATTTTTACATTCAGACTGAAAACTTTATTTTGTCCTCTACCAAAAGTTGTAAGAGTGAGTAGATAGAGCCCATCGACCTTTCCACCAATACCCTTCAGCCTCCCAGAGTGGAGGTCCTGAAACACACAAAAACTAAGTAAAATGCAACTAAACAACTGAGTTCCCTAGTTAATTTGGAGAGTGAAAATAAATTGTACTTGAATTCTGGGATGCATAACACATTCTTAACCTCTTCCCTCTTTCTTATCTTGAAACTACTAATATGTGTGAGTAAAGCCTTAGTTCCATTAAGTAGATGTATTGTTTTGATATTTGAAGACAAAACATTTATTATATCTAAGAGTGAGCTGTAATATCAAGTCATATGATTATTCGGACCAGTGTCTATGATCCAATCATGAGTACAACATGCACTATCTACCAAATAGTTAGTGAAATAGGGTATACCTGTCATGTAAGTTGTAGTTTTTGGTTCTTTCTTATTCAGCATTTACAAAATTTGATTGAACTTGCTCCTGAGTGAACATTGGTCTTATGCCATTTCCTGAAGAGGTGACCCACTCAGAGGAATGGACTGTATTCATGTCACCCTATATCTGTGTTTTACCTCTTCTATCATGACATTGTTAGTTGAGCTGTAGACACTTTTATTCTTACACTAAAGTCCACCGAATAAGCAACTTATCACAACTCAAAACCCACAAATGACCGCGATGGCACCTAACACATCGACTAGGCGAACCAACAATCACAATCTCCAAATAAACCACTAGCATAGATATAATAAGTCTAAACAAGATCAATATTTATAGATACATATGGATCTAATAAAGAAGTACGAAACAACGAATCAACCCTGAAACTGATGTCACTAAAGTACATGAACTTCGAAGATTAGAAAAATACAATGTCTAAAATAAGTGCAATACTGATGGTAGACTATAATTGCATATTTTAGTCGCTTATCGCACTCTAATTTACTGCACATTTATTGCGTTTGAGCTTTAATCGCTAGTATTTTATACTTATTATGTGTTTTATGTCTTGTATGAGCAATTATGAGTTATGTAGATGTTGTGGAACTAATTCGAGCTATGTGGAGCTTTGAAGTCTGAGTAAAAGCCCAAGGGATTAAGCCGGGATCGCGTTCAGGGGTCGAGGATCAATTGTGGACGTCAAAATTCAAGGAAGAAGCAACTGTTGAAAAAATGCACTAGTGGAAGACACAGTGCGACGCATTAGTGTAATTTTATGTCAGAAATTTCCATAAGTTCAGAGACTGAGTTTTTTTGGCCTGACAGGAAAAAGCACTAGTGCGATGCATGAAAAGCAATAAGTTTGCAAGTTTTCCTCTGTCGGCTAGGAAACGGAGATTTCGTCTAGGTCCAACCCTACTTGGTATAAATACATGTAAAAATGTTATTTTGAGAGAATTTAGACATACTTTAGACGTAGGGAGAGCACGAAGCCGCCGTGGAGGCCGGAATTCATCAGATTCCATCTTTCTTCCATCAAACTTAGTAATCTTTACTTTTTTCTTGATAATTTATTGTGTTGCTACCATGTCTATGTGGAACTAAACTTCACGTTCTAGGGTTGTGGTTGTCATGAATATTGAAGTTTATTAATTATATTACTGTTAATTCGAGTTATCGTCTTTGGTTGTTTCTCTAATTCTGTGCATAATTGCTTAACTATTTGGCCATCAGTTGAGTTCTATTTACTATCTATTCTATGCTTGGGAAAGCCGTGTTTAGATTAGAGTAGAATAAGAGAGAGCTTGTTTCTGAACCCGTGGCTCGGGAAAGATTTCATGGTTAGGATAGGAATATACCTAACAATCTTGCTTAGCTGAATACCGTATTATATTCGTTCATGATAGATTCAAGACCATAGGAATATAGGGTTGATATATTATGGATAGACGGATAGTATTATGGGAACATGCTATTTATATAAATGATCCGGTCAACTAGCAATCATAGATAATTCGGATTAACAGGTGTAATTACGAACTCAATAGGATTGATAAACTGACCACAACCCTGGAATCTATATCTCCCTGGGTTACGTGTTTAAATTTCTCAATAGTAGTTGTAATAGAAAAATCAAACTCTTGATTATCTTGGACAATTAATTAATTTTAGCTTGCTTAGTTAACTGTTAATCTATGTTTCTGTGGGTTCGACATCCAACTTTCGAGTTACCTTATTACTTGACGGCCACGTATACTTGCATGTACTTGGGGAACCAACAAGTACTGTCTAAATTAAATAACAGTAAATGGATGTAAAGAAGGTGACTTCAAGGGCCTACGGTCGAACAAGCAGCACTACCTTAAGTCTCCAAGATCAGTAGCTAAGCACCTTGTTGTGCTCCACTAGTACCAATACCTGGATCTGCACAAAATATGCAGAAGTGTAGTATGAATACAACTGACCCAATATACTCAATAAATTTCAAGTCTAACCTCGAAGAAATAGAACCGAGATGGTGACCAACATTATACTTACTTCTATAATAAGATAATCAACAAGGGTAAACAAGAGAAAGAACAACTCCAGAAATGTGAATATCAGTATTATGAATCACAGTTCAAAAAACAACATGCTTCTCATATATAATAATCATACCATATGTTTTACTACGAATTCACATAAGATAAATAATATACAAAAATAGCATATAAAGAGAATCTTCTAAGTGAGTGCATGATATATATGCAACTCAGACTCAACCTTTCCACTATATCGTTAACAATCCGCACACATACTCAGCAATGTAAAGGTACCCGGTATAAATTCCCCTTACAAATACAACTCGCGCGTCTGACACTCACAGGGCCCAAAGTAACATAGGCGATCAACTGACTCCGGAGGGACGAATCTATATCTAAATGTCGGCATCATAATAGCTCGATAATCAGTAACATTAATTCGCTCATATGTCTCAATGTGCCCAAGTATTTCGAGAAACCATAATTACATTAACCCTCACGAAATGTACTATCGTTCCATAACTCTGCTCATTTTACTGAATTCATATGCAAAGCTGTATGCATATGCGTGTGTGGTAATATAGGTATAGTGCACAAGGATATAAAAAATATGCCAATGTATATGCTCATGAGAGTAATGTATGACTACAACTAAATCACATGGCTCAAAATATCAAGAATGAATCATCATGTTCAAATAAGAAACCATAAACCTACATAGTCTCAAGAATGAATTTAAAAAAACTCACATAATCATACAATAAAACAAAGCTTATATCATAAAAATACATGACCAAACCAGGCATAACGAAACCTAAAACTATCCCAAACATGATATAATCCGGTCAACTAGCAATCTTAGATAATTTGCATTAACAAGTGTAATTACGAACTCAATAGGATTGATAAACCGACCACAACCCTAGAATCTATATCTCCCTGGGTTACGCGTTTAAATTTTTCATTAGTAGTTGTAATAAAAAAATCAAACTCTTGATTATCTTGGACAATTAATTAATTTTAGCTTGCTTAGTTAACTGTTAATCTATGTTTCTGTGGGTTCGACATCTGACTTTCGAGTCACTTTATTACTTGACGGCCACCTATACTTGCGTGTACTTGGAGAACCAACAAGTTTTTGGCGCCGTTGTCGGGGACTTAGTTATTAATTGTTTATCTAAGTTAAGCTTTTAATTGATTTCTGTTCAAGTTTTTAACTTTCTTATCTAGTTAGTATTATAATTTTTTTACATGGCATCTTGGAATGAAAATTATTTGAATGATGGTTATTCTTTCTTTGATGATCCTTGTCCATATTGTGGAGGACCCCACTGGTGGAAAGATTGTCAACATATCTTCGGGAGAGAGTTTGGTGCACAATCTCAATCCTTTGAGTGGAATATTTCTAATATGTGTGATGATCAATGTGGCCATTGGGATGGTTATCCTAATTCTTTATATCAGTCTTCGAACCCTTATTATGATCTTTCTAATAATGTTTGTGAGTTTGATAGGATCAACGATATAGAAGATATTGAACATGCTGCTCATATAATAGACATGATGAGGTAAATAATGGAGCAAACTCAATTTTTAATGGAACAAACTCATGAACATCGAAAAGAGATGGAGAATCTCAAGGCAACAATGAAGAGAATGAAGGACAAAGTAGAAGAATGGGCTGAAACATCAAATGATCAACAAGTTGCAGACTTAGTTGATAGTTAGGAAGAGCCTAAAATTAGACAAGAGAGTGAGTTCGAGCAAGAGAAAATTTTTGAAGAAGAGGATATTTTGAGCCAAACTTGGCTAATGGAACAAGTTGAACGATTAGAAATATATGAAGCTCAACGTGAGAAAATTACAGATGGGATAAAAGACTTAATAAAAGGAAGAGCTGAACTAGGGCAAGAGATTGAAAAATTTGGCACTGCTATTCAAGACGTAGAGGCTCAATTGAATGCAAAGGTTGATGCGTCTAATGCCCAACAAAATAGTTCTGAGTTGTGTGAAGCGAAAAAGCAGCTTATACGCCAAATTGAGGAGCTAAAAGTGGAGAGTCAATCATTCGGCCATACTTTTATTGATGATGTCCATGTTGAGGAAAGCATTCTAGATTCATGTGAGGAAGTAGATAATATTATATTTGAAGACTCTAGTGTGTGCACATATGAGGATGTAAATAGTAATACAATTCTAGAGTTTGGGTGCATGGGTCCTCATTCCATATATTTTTCAACATTGTATTTGGATGATGACATAGAAATCGAGTCATCTGAGCCTTTGGAGGAGCCAATGGAAGAGGAACGGGGTGCTTACATTCTTGAATTCGTCGTGCCAGAGAGACAAAATTATATACCTCATCCGAAGGCCAAGAAGTGTAGAATGTGAAATTGGTTACTTGGCCCGATTATATTTGTCCCACCACCCGGGAGCATAACATAAATCTTGAAGCCAAATTAGGGCTCAAATCATAAGTTCAAGATGGAAATAAAAACTACTTTAAGTCGGGCCACGACGTTAAATTAGGCGCTTGTTGGGAGGCAACCAAACTTTACTACTTTCTTTTATTTATATTTTTATTATATTATTTTTATAGTGTATGTTTTTATTTTTTAGGATTATAAGCATAGGAAGCAAAGCCATTAGAAGAGTGCAAAAATGAGCTAGATGGTGAGAATTAAGTGTGGGGTGTCCACACAAAGGACCATGCCCGGGGGAAGTCTAAGTACCCCGTGAGCTGCTATTGCTTCAGCCTTTGCCCTTTCAGGGAGTTTTCTGTCCACCCTCATTATTATTTTGCTTTATTTGTGTATTGAGGACACTACACACCTTTAAGTGTGGGTGGGGGAATTTCTCTATTAGTAGTAGTGTGTTAGAAAAATGTTAACTTCTTATTTTTTTTTTGTAGTTGTGTAGTATTTTAGTAGCTCTTAAGAAACATCGAGAAAAAGAAAGTAGAAAAATGAACTTTTCCCGACAATGGATCTCCTGGACAGTTTTCTTGAGGGATTTAAGTCTAAAACAAAAGGACAAAATAATTTTCTTTGTAGGTAGTGTAGTAATTCCCCCATGATATTTCCTTGAGCCGCGGTTCATTTTCAAGGGTTTTGTTTGAACCGAGTGTAGTTAGTTTTATTTTTTTAGGAGTAGGAGCCATTATCCTATGAATTGAATTGAAGCAATATCTCTTGACTTTGTTATGCCTTGAGAATAGTGAGTACTTTGGTTGTGACGCCTAGGCTTAGTTTTTGACTCTTGTATAAGTACTTTAAATTGTAGGATCTTAGCTTTGCTTAACTGCTTTGACTAGAGTGTCTTAATGAGTCCAATCCTGAGTGAGTTATGTGCCATGTATGTATGAGGTTTGTGTGTTATTCTATACATTGCATTTGATGTCTAGAACTTACCTCGTGTGTTTGCAAAGCGAAATAGTAAGTGATATATGCGTTTCTTAGTTGAGGCAGATATATATATTTTACCCTCCTAATATTATGTATTGTAGTTAACCCTTTGAGCATGTAATCCTATTTCTTTGGCAACCACATTACAAGCCTTATCCATTTGTTTGAATTAACCATCTATTTGAACCTTTTCACCTCTCATGAGCATTTGAATTGTAATAAACTTTGTAAAAGTTAAAGTGTGGGGTGGTTGGTTTGGCTTTTGAGTAGAACTAATGAAATAAGGATAAAGGTGCACTATTTTGAAAAGTAAGAGCCACTTGAATTGAAAAAGAAAGAAAAATAAAATAGTTGTATTGTTGTGAAAAATATTCCTTGATAGTGATGACTCTTGATGTAATTGTGCTTAAAGAAGTATGGAGTTAATATACGTTGATGTGAAGGTGGAGTTATGGTTTGACATAAGTGTGGGGTTTTAAAAAAGTGTATGTATTAAAGTGCTTAGGGAGGTGTAGTCATTCTTATATCCAAATGTATCCTACCCAACCCGCAGCCTACATTACAACCAATTGAAGTCCTACTTTATTCTAGACTGAATGAGCTCTATTAGTAGAGTAGTACACTACGGGCAAGCCTATGGTGCATCTTTTGTGGCATATGAATGTTATTTCTGAGAGTGAGTGAATTCTTTCTATCTTGAGTCCCTAATTATTTTTAAATTTTATTGTGTGTGGAACTACTCTATTTTGTTGTGTGAGAGGACTTGATTCATGAAGGAAAGGTAATGTTATCGACCTCTATGTTAGAGTAAGTGAGTGAGTTGTGAATAATGCATGGTACTTGTGAGTCAAATCTTGAGGTGAAGATGTTACACTCTTGTGCTTAGTCTATTTTAAAGATTCTTGGTGTGATGAGTTAGGAGAATTGTTTAGAAAGGCCGTGTCTATATAAAGTGTAGTTTGATTGCTCGATAACGAGCAATAGTTTAAGTGTGGGGTATTGATGGTAGGATATAATTGCGTATTTTAGTATCTTATCGCACTCTAATTTACTGCACTTTTATTGTGTTTGAGGTTTAATCGCTAGCGTTTTGCACTTATTGTGTATTTTATGCCTTGTAGAAGCGATTTTGAGTTATGTAGATGTTGTGGAACTAATTCGAGCTATGTGGATCTTGAATTATGAGTAAAAGCCCAAGGGATTAAGTCGGGATCGTGTTCGGGGGTCAAGGTTTAATTCTGGACGTCAAAATTCAAGGAAGAAGCAACTGCTGAAAAAATGCACTAGTGCGAGGCACAATGCGATGCACAGTGCGACGCATTAGTGTAATATTATGTCAGAAATTTCCAAAGTTCAGAAACTGGGTTTTTTTGGTCTGACATGAAAAAGCACTAGTGCGATGCATGAAAAGCAATAAGTTTGCAAGTTTTCCTATTTCGGCTAGGAAACAGAGATTTCGTCTAGGCCCAACCCTACTTGGTATAAATACATGTAAAAATATTATTTTGAGAGAATTTAGACATACTTTAGACCTAGGGAGAGCACAAAGCCGCCGTGGAGGCCGGAATTCATCAAATTCCATCTTTCTTCCATCAAACTCAGTAATCTTTACTTTTTCTTGATGATTTGTTGTTTTACTACCATGTCTATGTGGAGCTAAACTTCACGTTCTAGGATTGTGGTTGTCATGAATATTGATGTTTATTAATTATATTACTGTTAATTCGAGTTATCTTCTTTGGTTGTTTCTCTAATTCTGTGCATAATTGCTTAACTATTTGGCCATCAGTTGAGTTCTATTTACTATCTATGCTATGCTTGGGAAAGCCGTGTTTAGATTAGAGTAGAATTAGAGAGAGCTTGTTTCTGAACTCGTGGCTCGGGAAAGATTTTGCGGTTAGGATAGGAATATACCTAACAATATTGCTTAGTTGAATACCGTATTATATTCGTTCATGATAGATTCAAGACCATAGGAATATAGGGTAGATATATTATGGATAGACGGATAGTATTATGGGAACATGCTATTTATATAAACGATCCGGTCAACTAGCAATCATAGATAATTCGGATTAACAGGTGTAATTACGAACTCAATAGGATTGATAAACCGACCACAACCCTGGAATCTATATCTCCCTGGGTTACGTGTTTAAATTTCTCAATAGTAGTTGTAATAGAAAAATCAAACTCTTGCTTATCTTGAACAATTAATTGATTTTAGCTTTCTTTGTTAACTGTTAATTTATGTTTCTGTGGGTTCGACATCCGATTTTCGAGTCACTTTATTACTTGACGGCCACGTATACTTGCATGTACTTGGGGAACCAACAAGTACTGCCTAAATTATATAACAGTAAATGGATGTAAAGAAGGTGACTTCAAGGGCCTACGGTCGAATAAGCAGCACTACCTTAAGTCTCCAAGATCAATAGCTAAGCACCTTGTTGTGCTCCACTAGTACCAGTACCTGGATTTGCGCAAAATATGCAGAAGTATAGTGTGAGTAGAACCGACCCAATATATTCAGTAAATATCAAGTCTAACCTCGAAGAAGTAGAACCGAGATGGTGACCAATATTATACTTACTTCTATAATAATATAATCAACACGGGTAAATAAGAGAAAGAATAACTCCAGAAATGTGAATATCAGTATTATGAATCACAGTTCAAAAACAAAAACATGCTTCATATATAATAATCATACCATATTTTTTACTCCGAATTCACATAAGATAAATAATATACAGAAAATAGCATATAAAGAGAATCTTCTAAGTGAGTGCATGATATATATGCAACTCAGACTCAACCTTTCCACTATATCGTTACCAATCCACAAACATACTCAGCACTATAAAGGTACCTGGTATAAATGCCCCTTACAAATACAACTCGCGCGTCTGACACTCATAGGGCCCAAAGTAACATAGGCGATTATCTGATNACCAACAAGTACTGTCTAAATTAAATAACAGTAAATGGATGTAAAGAAGGTGACTTCAAGGGCCTACGGTCGAACAAGCAGCACTACCTTAAGTCTCCAAGATCAGTAGCTAAGCACCTTGTTGTGCTCCACTAGTACCAATACCTGGATCTGCACAAAATATGCAGAAGTGTAGTATGAATACAACTGACCCAATATACTCAATAAATTTCAAGTCTAACCTCGAAGAAATAGAACCGAGATGGTGACCAACATTATACTTACTTCTATAATAAGATAATCAACAAGGGTAAACAAGAGAAAGAACAACTCCAGAAATGTGAATATCAGTATTATGAATCACAGTTCAAAAAACAACATGCTTCTCATATATAATAATCATACCATATGTTTTACTACGAATTCACATAAGATAAATAATATACAAAAATAGCATATAAAGAGAATCTTCTAAGTGAGTGCATGATATATATGCAACTCAGACTCAACCTTTCCACTATATCGTTAACAATCCGCACACATACTCAGCAATGTAAAGGTACCCGGTATAAATTCCCCTTACAAATACAACTCGCGCGTCTGACACTCACAGGGCCCAAAGTAACATAGGCGATCAACTGACTCCGGAGGGACGAATCTATATCTAAATGTCGGCATCATAATAGCTCGATAATCAGTAACATTAATTCGCTCATATGTCTCAATGTGCCCAAGTATTTCGAGAAACCCTAATTACATTAACCCGCACGAAATGTACTATCGTTTCATAACTCCGCTCATTTAACGGAATTCATATGCAAAGATGTATGCATATGCGTGTGAGGTAATATAGGTATGGTGCACAAGGATATAAAAAATATGCCAATGTATATGCTCATGAGAGTAAGGTATGACTACAACTAAACCACATGGCTCAAAATATCAAGAATGAATCATCATGTTCAAATAAAAAACCATAAACCTACATAGTCTCAAAAATGAATTTAAAAAACCCACGTAATCATACAATAAAACAAAGCTTATATCATAAAAATACATAACCAAACCAGGCATAACGAAACCTAAAACTATCCCAAACATGATATAATCTTGGTCTATGTATATACACTCGTTACCTTGCATATACACTACTCCTAACTCAAGTAACACATAGCAATTGAGTCCATTTTAGGTGAATTCTCCCTTAACAAGATTAGTCAAGAGACTTAACTCTTCCTAGCACCGCTTCAACCTTCTGCAATCGCTTTCCCTTTAGAAGTATCCTCCAAGCAGCTCAAATCTAGCCAAATAATATTTGACATGGTCGAATAAAGTCATAGAAACCAATTTCAAACAATAAAGTTTCAATCTTTAATCAGTTCTCAAAAAGTCAACAAATATTAATATGAGCCCACATAGTTAAAACCCAAGTCTATAACTAGATCCCGTTGACCCACAACCGAGTCTAAATATGTAATTAATTCCTAAATTTGAGCCCAAATAGGTGATCAAAACCTCAAAATATACTCTTTAAGTTGTAAACAAAACCCGCACCTACCACCATCCTTCTTCACAATCATTACACATTCCATATGATCGCGAAGAACACTACTGACTCCAGAGACCAGAAATCTCAACTTAGCTTCAAATGATTTGAAACCACCCTGAAATTCATCTGGGCCCCTCAGGACCCCATTCAATCATCCTAACAAGTTTATATACCTTATTCACACGTATCTAAAGGCTCAAAATGNTTGGGGAACCAACAAGTACTGCCTAAATTATATAACAGTAAATGGATGTAAAGAAGGTGACTTCAAGGGCCTACGGTCGAATAAGCAGCACTACCTTAAGTCTCCAAGATCAATAGCTAAGCACCTTGTTGTGCTCCACTAGTACCAGTACCTGGATTTGCGCAAAATATGCAGAAGTATAGTGTGAGTAGAACCGACCCAATATATTCAGTAAATATCAAGTCTAACCTCGAAGAAGTAGAACCGAGATGGTGACCAATATTATACTTACTTCTATAATAATATAATCAACACGGGTAAATAAGAGAAAGAATAACTCCAGAAATGTGAATATCAGTATTATGAATCACAGTTCAAAAACAAAAACATGCTTCATATATAATAATCATACCATATTTTTTACTCCGAATTCACATAAGATAAATAATATACAGAAAATAGCATATAAAGAGAATCTTCTAAGTGAGTGCATGATATATATGCAACTCAGACTCAACCTTTCCACTATATCGTTACCAATCCACAAACATACTCAGCACTATAAAGGTACCTGGTATAAATGCCCCTTACAAATACAACTCGCGCGTCTGACACTCATAGGGCCCAAAGTAACATAGGCGATTATCTGATTCCGGAGGGACGAATCTATATCTAAATGTCGGCATCATAATAGCTCGATAATCAGTAACATTAATTCGCTCATATGTCTCAATGTGCCCAAGTATTTCGAGAAACCCTAATTACATTAACCCGCACGAAATGTACTATCGTTTCATAACTCCGCTCATTTAACGGAATTCATATGCAAAGATGTATGCATATGCGTGTGAGGTAATATAGGTATGGTGCACAAGGATATAAAAAATATGCCAATGTATATGCTCATGAGAGTAAGGTATGACTACAACTAAACCACATGGCTCAAAATATCAAGAATGAATCATCATGTTCAAATAAAAAACCATAAACCTACATAGTCTCAAAAATGAATTTAAAAAACCCACGTAATCATACAATAAAACAAAGCTTATATCATAAAAATACATAACCAAACCAGGCATAACGAAACCTAAAACTATCCCAAACATGATATAATCTTGGTCTATGTATATACACTCGTTACCTTGCATATACACTACTCCTAACTCAAGTAACACATAGCAATTGAGTCCATTTTAGGTGAATTCTCCCTTAACAAGATTAGTCAAGAGACTTAACTCTTCCTAGCACCGCTTCAACCTTCTGCAATCGCTTTCCCTTTAGAAGTATCCTCCAAGCAGCTCAAATCTAGCCAAATAATATTTGACATGGTCGAATAAAGTCATAGAAACCAATTTCAAACAATAAAGTTTCAATCTTTAATCAGTTCTCAAAAAGTCAACAAATATTAATATGAGCCCACATAGTTAAAACCCAAGTCTATAACTAGATCCCGTTGACCCACAACCGAGTCTAAATATGTAATTAATTCCTAAATTTGAGCCCAAATAGGTGATCAAAACCTCAAAATATACTCTTTAAGTTGTAAACAAAACCCGCACCTACCACCATCCTTCTTCACAATCATTACACATTCCATATGATCGCGAAGAACACTACTGACTCCAGAGACCAGAAATCTCAACTTAGCTTCAAATGATTTGAAACCACCCTGAAATTCATCTGGGCCCCTCAGGACCCCATTCAATCATCCTAACAAGTTTATATACCTTATTCACACGTATCTAAAGGCTCAAAATGCTGAGAATAACATCAAAACCATGTATTACGTATCAAACCAAAAACTTCAAACTCCTTAAGTTCAGAATTTCAACTTTCTATTAGAAGCGTCGAAACAAATGCGAGCCAGTCGAGCCCCGAGACAAACATGCATACAAGTCCAAAATTATCATACGAACCTACTGGAACTTTCAAAACACCAACCCGAAGTCTTTTACCCAAAATTTATACCTTAGTCAACTCTTTCAATTTCAAACCATAAGCTAGGAGCTAAGCGTCCCAAAACACTCCCAAAACCCTCGAAAACCAAACCATCAATCCCCCTAAGTCAAAACATCAAATCAACCTACGAAAAGAATACGCTAAGGGAATAGGTTTCTAAAACTCAAAACGACATGTCGAGTTGTTATTTCTCCACATTTAAAATAAACTTTCATCCTCGAACGGGTTTAGAAACATACCCGGACTCCTGAAAAGGTAGGGATTTCTACTTTGCGTATCTGAATTGGTTTCCTAAGTAGCCTCCTCGCTCGACTGCCCTTTCCTAATCACCTTCATCGAAACAATCTCCTTAGACCTCAACTTTCAAACCTATATATTTAGAATAGCTACCAGCTCTTCTTCATAGACCAAATTCTGATCTAACTACATCATACTGAAGTCCAAGATATGTGCTTATCATTATTATACCTCCAAATCATAGAAACATAAAATACCGGATGAACTCCCGAAATACTAGAATGCAAAGCAAGCCTATAAGAAACCTCACCAACTCTCTCCAACACCTCAAATGGGCTAACGAATCTTGGAATCAACTTGCCCTTCTTCCCATACCTCATCACACTTTTCGTAGGTGAAACTTTCAGAAGTACCTTCTCACCTTCCATAAATTCCACCTTGCGAACCTTCTTATTTGCATAACTCTTTTGCCTGTTCTAAGCTATCCGAAGTCGTTTTTGAATAATATATAATTCAAATGTTAGTGGTTCGATTTTTTCCTAAGCAAGGATGGACGAGTGAAGATTTTCTGAACTTCACTTTCTCCAAAGAATCACAAACCAAATCTGTACCCAACAATCTAACATCACCAAGCTCAAACTAACCAACAGGATAACGACATCGCCTCCCATACAAAGCCTCATATAGAGCCATCTGAATGCTGGACTGATAACTATTGTTGTAAGAAAACTCTGCCCTAAGTAAGAATTGATCCTAATGTCGTCCAAAATCAATTACAGAATCTCGCAACATGTTCTCAAGTATCTAAATAGTCTGTTCGGACTAATCATCCATCAGTGGGTGAAAAGTTATGCTAAGCTCTACATGTGTGCCCAAATTTCGCTAATCAACTCTCCAAAAATGAGATGTAAACTGAGTGCCACAGTCTGAAATAATAGAAATAGGCACACTATGCAAACGAAAACTCTCCCTGATATAAAATCTAGGCCAACTTCTTTGAAGTATAAGTAGTCAATATTGTTATGAAGTGCGCAGACTTAGTCAACCTATCCACAATAATCAAAATATCATCAAACTTCCTCAAGGTACATGGTAAACTACTTCAAAGTCCATAGTGATACGCTCCCATTTCCACTCTGGTATAACTATCTTCTGAATCAAACCACCCACTTTATGATGTTCATACTTAACTTATTGATAATTCAAACACAATGAAACATGTCCAACAATGTCTTTTTTCATCCTCCGCCACAAATAATGCCGCTTAAAGTCACGATACATCTCCATAGCACCTGGTTGAATAGAATACTGCAAAATGTAAGCCTCCTGAAGTATCAACTCCCTCAAGCTATCAACATTAGGAACACAAAGCGAACCCTAAAATCGTATAATATTGTCATCTCCGATAACCACATTCTAAGCACCACCTCAGTGCACCATGTTCTTAAGCACTAATAAATGGGGATCATTATACTGACGAGTCCTAATATGCTCAAACAAGGAAGATTGCGCAAAAACACAAACTTGCTGCCTTAAATTCAAATCCTTCTGCTTGAACTAGTGCTGAAGACTCTGATGATCAGTATAAACCTCACATGAAACACCGTACAAATAATGCCTCCACATATCGAGCGCATGGATAATAGCTGCCAACTCCAAATCATGAAGTGAATAATTCTTCTCATGAGGCTTCAACTATCGTGACACATGAGCAATCACTCTACCTTCCTGTAGCAACACCACACCAAGATAAACACGTGAATCATCACAATATATTGTATATGGCCCATAACCTATGGGCAACTCCAACACTAGCGTTGTATTCAAAGTAGTCTTGAGCTTTTGATAGCTCTCCTCACACTTGTCAGACTATCTAAAAGGAATACCCTTCTAAGTCAATTTAGTCAATGGAGCTGCAATGGATGAAAACCTCTTTACAAAACGATGATAGTAGCATGAAAAACCCAAGAAACTCCTGATCTCTGTAGCTGAAGTAGGTCTAGCCTAATTCTGAACCGTCTCAATCTTCTTGGGATCAACCTTAATACTTTTACTAGAAACTAAGTGACACAAGAATGCAACTGAGTCCAGCCAAAACTCACACTTAGAAAACTTGGCTTACAACGTCCTGCCTCCAAATTATGAAGTACAATCCTGAAATCCTGCTCATGTTCCTCCCCAATATAAGATTAAACCAAGATATTATAAATGAATACAATCACAAAAGAGTACACATAAGGCTTGAACACTCTGTTCATCAAATCTGTGAATACTACTGGAGCATTGTCAAACCAAATGACATTAACAAGAACTCAAAATGACCATATCGAGTCCTAAAAACTGTTTTAGGGATATATGAAGTCCTAATTTTCAACTGATCATAACCCAAATTCAAGTCAATCTTAGAGAACATCTTAGCACCTTGAAGATGATTAACCATATCATCTATACGAGGTAAAGGATATTTATTCTTGATAGTAACTTTGTTCACATGCCTATAATTAATGCACATACTTATAGTAGTATCTTTCTTCTTCATAAACAATATCGATGCACCGCAAGGAGAAACACTCTGTCTAATGGATCACCTATCAAGCAATTTTTGTAACTACTCTTTCAACTTAGCTAGGGCCATACAATATTGTAGAATAGATATAAGAAGAGTACCCTGCAATTATTTAATATCAAAATCAATCTCCCTATCTGATAGCATACCCGATAAATTTGTATGAAACACCTCTGGGAACTCTCTCACAATTGGTATTGAATCTATGGAAGAAATCTCTGCACTAGTATCCTGAATAAAACCCAGATACACTAAACATCCTTTCTCAATCATACACTTAGCCTTCAAAAATGAAATCATCTTACCTGTAGAATGAACAAGTGATCCTTTCCACTCTAGTCTAGGTAATCCTAGCATAACTAAAGTCACATTATTGGCGTGACAATCCAAGATAACATGATACATGAATAACAAATCCATGCCAAGAATTATCTTAAAATCTACCATATCCAATAATAAGGGACCAACCATAGTGTCATATCCATTAATAGTAACCACACAAGACAGATAAACATGATCCACCACTATAAAATCTCCATTAGGTGTAGACATATAAATAGGAATATCTAAATATTCATGAGACATACCCAAATATGATGCAAAGTAGGATATACGAATAAGTAGAAATCAAAACAAACAGTAACAAAACATCTCTATAACATATTAAAACAATACCTATTATGACTGCATCGAAGGTAATCACTTAAGGTATACCAGGGAAAGCATAAAAAGAGTTTGGCCTCCACTCTAGGATGACCTCTGCCAACCTAGCCTCCATCTCTAGTTGGCTGGGCAGGTGGTATAACAACTGGTGCGGGAATCATAGCATGCGTACCCTGATGTACTGCACCTCTACAGACTCTAGGGTAAACTTGTTGACGTACCCCAAATCTTCTCACTCGAAATAACCTCTAGCTAGAATATACTATTGGGCCTAAGTCTTCCCCTAAACACCCGAATAACCACTAGAAGAACTCTGAATGGAAGAAGTGCGACATGAACCTTGTGATAGAAGTGCACTGAATAATGACTGAATCGGAACACTGGACTGAGGTGTTAAATAAGCTGGCCTACTAATATGACCTATACCGTGGTAGCCTTTGCCCTAAATGAGTCACCACTAAATTTGCCAACAATGTGTGCTCTCTCAACCTATGTTCCTCTTTGCCCTAATCTCGGATGCACTCAATTATACTTGCTATCTCAATAGTCTAATTGAATGTGGTACATGTCTCTACCTCTCTGGCCATAGTAATATTAATATCATAGTTAAGCCCCTCGATGAACCTCGTCACCTTTTTAGCCTCGGTGGAAATTAGAAATGTTGTATGATGTGATAACTCAATAAACCTTGGGCTATATTCTGTGATTGACATGCAATCCTGCTATAGGTGCTCAAAGTGGCCACAAAACTCATCCTTCTTGGTGTGTATAATTTACTTCTCCAAGAAGATAAGAGAGAACTGAGTCTATGTGAGAGGAAGTGACCATATTGGTCTGCTCTGCTCATAAGTCTGCTACTACTTCATGGCTAGCCCTCTCAACTAGAAAATAGCGAGTCTACTCATTGGACTCCACCAAACCCAACTTGTGCAATATCTCATGACATCTATAAAAGTAATCATGTGTATTATCTGAAGACCGCACTCAAAGAGTGGGGGATTGTAATGATCCAGACGGTCATTTTATGTATTTGAGCTCAGTTTCCTATTTGATATTTCCTGTATATACTTTTTTTAACTTGCAAAGTTGATTGGTTTGGCTTCGGTAAGGTTTGGGAGTGATTTGGAACCTTAGTGTCATTTATGGAAGCTTAAGTTGTAAGAGTTATCTGAGATTTGACTTTTGTATAAATGACCCTAGAATGGTATTTTGACGCTTTTAATATTTTTGTATGATGATTTTGGACTAAGGCGTATGTCCAGATTTGGATTTGTAGGTTCCTAGATTGATTTGGTTCTATTTGGCGAAAGATGGAAATTTAAAGGTTTGAAAGGTTTATAGGTTTGATCGGGAGATGACTTTGGTGTTATCCGGTTCATATTGTGGTTTCGAGAATCGAAAAATATTCATTGTGTCATTTGGCGCTTGTGTACAAAATTTAAGGTCATACCTATTTGGTTATACATGGTTCGTCTTGAGTTTTGGAAGTTGGAAGGTGGATTAGTTCATTAGACTTGAAATGAGGAGAAACTTATAGTTTTGATGTTATTTGGAGTGATTTGAAACCTCGAGTAGGCCCGCATTATTTTTTGGGACTGGTCGGTATGATTAGACGGGGTCCCGGGGGCCTTGGGTGTGTTTTGAAATTATTTCAGACCATTTCCGTGAGTTTTGGACATCAGATTTTTGCTGATGTCTGATGTCCTTCATGTTCACGATGAAGGAATTTGGGAGCTGGTAGCTATTCCCTTCGCGTTCGCAAAAGGCAGCCATGTTCCCTAAGAAGGGAGTGGTACTGGGACGCATGCTTTCACGTTCACGAGGGTACTGGGCACGTTTGCGAAGGGATGGCGCCTTTGGTATTCACGTTTGCGTGCTCCTATCTCGTACACCAAGGAGATTTTGTTATGGCAGTGATTTTGTGCTTTGAAAATGCGAGTCACGTTCCGCGTTCATGAAGGGTTTAACTGGGCAATGTTTTAAGATATGTTGTTTTACACTTTTACTTATTTTATCATATTTTGAGATTGGGAGCTCGAATTTGGGCAATTGTTTAGGCGGTATTTACCACTTAGATTGGGGTAAGTGTTCCTAACTCAAATTTGATTATTCATGATTCTATCTTTGATTTTTGCATTTGATGGGTGAACTTAAGAGAAAAATTAGGGATTTTGGAAAAACTTTTTTAAAGTGAAAAATGGAGATTTGAACCCCGATTTGGAGTCGATTTTGAATGAAACTTATATATTTGGACTTGTATTGGAATGAGTGTTCGAAATTTATTAATTTTGTCGGGTTTTTGGAGGCAAGTCTGGGTTGACTTTTTGGTTGACTTTGTTCGATTGATTAAAGATTCAATCTTTGTTGATTGGGCTTGATTTCTATGGCCTTGATTGACGTTATTGAGTTGTATTTGGTTAGATTCGGCTTGTTTGAAGGTAGCTTTGAGAGGAAAGTCTATTTTGGGAGATTATAAGCTAGCGAGTGGATGTAAGTCTCTTTGCTAACCTTGTTAAGAGGGAAACCCCTAGGATTTGACTTGTTTGTTATGTATTTGACATATTGGGGGTGGTATATATATATGGTAGCGAGAGTATATGTATATGAATTCACCGAGTTTATATCATGATCGGGGATAGAAATTAGAATATTTCATGCTTTGTTTGATCACGCGCTAGTTGTATTCATGATTTATTTGGATTTTGTGGCTATGTTTGCTCTCATATTCATGTTATAAATCATGCCTAGACTTGTGATCAATCGTGAAGGCATGGGAACTTATTCTTGATATACTAAATTGCTAAATTAGCCGTAGTCACATAAAGATTTCATGAGCACATATCTGTATGATATTAATTAAGTCCATGTGCACCTTTTATCTATAATTTTGCGCAGATGCATGCATTTAAAATAATGGATACATGATTCCGACTGAGGATTTTTGCATGACGGGTAAATGTGCAACTGAGATACAATTATGGCACATTGGGGACTTGATGATCAGACATTGGTTTATGAGGGATGCTATTATACCACTCTTGTACTTGGATTTGGATTCGTCCCTCCAGAGTCAGGTGATAACGCATATTACTTTGGGCTCTGTGAGCGTGGTTAGTACATGGATTTGTACCAGAATGATACATGAATTTTGTATCGGGTTACGTGATACATGGATTATGTATCCGGTACATAGATCTTTTACCGGTTGAGAATGCATTCTTATTATTGACTCATTCGAAGTATTTATTTCATTGTAAATTGTTACTTGACATCCTTATATGCTAATTGGAAGTCTCGGCTCTGCTATATGAGCCATTGTCTTTTATTAGTATATCTAAGTAGTGATAGGGTTATTTCTGTACTAGAAGATCATGCTTAGTACCGTTCAATTGTTGATATCTATGGTTCTTGATATTCATGATACTATTCAATATTTGAGTCCTTATTCCGTTATTATATTTGTATGGTAAGTATCTAGCCTTGCTACTACTTCTTCGAGGTTAGACTTGATACTTAATGGTATCAGCTGTGGTGTACTCATATAATGCTTATGCACATCTTTTTGTATATATCTCAGGTTGTTCCTAGAAGAGCTTCCCGATTGGGCTTGGAGACCTTACGAAGACTTAGGGCTGAGCTGCACTTCATTGATCTACTTCGCAGTTCCCGAGTCCCGAATCCTTATTATATTTCTGTCTTATTTTTCTTGAGACAGCTTGATATGTGTACAGACTTGATCTTATTTCTGTAGTTTGCTCGTGCACTTGTGCCACCTAGTCTTGGGGGCGTATTGTAATGGTCGTTTTTAGGTCTTGCTTGTGGTGTTATCAGATATTATCACTATTTTGAGATAATTTCCAGCTTTTATTGCTATATTCTCTATAAAATAATAAAAATAGACTTTATTTGTTATCTTCCGCTTGTCTTGCTTAGCAAGTTTGGTTAGGCGCCATCGCGGCCTTGAGATAGGATTTAAGGTTTTGACAAGTTGGTATCAGAGCTCTAGGTTGTGTAGGTCGCACAAGTCACAAGCAGGTGTAGTAGAGTCTTCTAGGTCGGTATGAAGACGTCTGTACTTATCTCTGAGAGGCTACAGGATGTTAGAAAACTATACTTCTTTCATTCTTTATCGTGCTGCTTATTAATCCACAGTTTGAATCCTCTTCTTTTTATTCTCTCGTATATGGTGAGAACACGTTCATCGGGAGCAGTTGATCAGGCACCAGCCCCTCAGGATAGGGTAGTACGAGGTCATGGTCGAGGTAGAGGCAGGGCCCATGCTAGAGTTAGAGCCCTTGCTATGGCAACCACTAGTAGCTCTGGTGGAGGAGCATGTTTTTGATCTGGGTGAGTCAGTTGGACTAGCTCAGGCACCAGAGGGGTTTATTGCTACCCCGGTACTTCAGGATGTCCTTGTTCATTTGGTTGATCTTGTGAAGGGTCTAGCGCAGACCGAAGTACTTCCTGTGGCGCCGACTACTTCTTAGGTCGGGGTAGGGGCACAGGCAACTGCTACTCATACTCCTAAGCAGGTTGTGGCTGGTTATCAGACCTTAGGAGCAGTACAAGTTGGGGGACATCCTCCCATAATTGGTACTAGGTCGGTATTAGAGGATGTTATGTCTGAGGAGGAGCAAAATAGGTTTGATCGGTTCAGGAAGATGGGTTCTTCATTTTATGATGGTGATCCTTCGGCAGATGTACATGAGTTCTTAGATGGTTGTCAGGAGATTCTGTGGAATCTTGGTTTGTGGAGTCTAATAGGGTCACATTCACTACTTTTCAACTTCAAGGGCCAGCCAAGAGAGAAGGCCAACAGAGTCATATGAGCGTAGCAGGCAAACAAAGTCATTTCTACTCACTTTGAGTCAGTTCTCACATCTACGCTTAGAGAAGTTCATTCCACTTACTCAGAGGGAGGAGATACAGGGTCAATTCGAGCACCTTTAGTAGGGTCATATGACTATGACCAAGTATGAGATTAGATTCCCAAATCTATCCTGTTATGCAGCTTTTTTGATCCCTACCGAGGTTGAGAAAGTGAGGAGGTTCATTAAGGGGCTAAATTTTGGTATCAATATTGCTATGGCCAAGGAGGCAGAGACTAGTACTACATTTCTTAGGTTTTGGATATAACACACATGATTGAGCGTATTTGGGGTCAGAGCAAGGAGGCCATGGTAGGGAGGGGCAAAAAGCTCCGATATTCTGGCGGTTTTAGTGGTACCTCATTTGGAGGTAAAGATCATTCTGGAAGTGGACATCCTTGCAGACTAGCTCCTTCAACTTATCAACCCGCTCGTGGTGCTCTAGTTCAGTCTTTATTTAGTACATTGCCAGCACAGAGCTCCTATTGTACTCATTCAGCCCAGGGTTCTTCTATTGGGTACTTAGGTTATCAGAGGTAGCCTCAGATTTAGTAGCCATTATTAGCTCGAGGTTGTTTTGAGACTCGGGAGGTAGGTCACATTAAGTGGGATTACCCAGATGTGGTAGAGGTGCCGCACAACAGGGTTCTCAGGCAGTGGCTCCGGTTCTAGCTATTACACCATCAGACCCTCTAGCTAGAGGCGTAGCATAAGCGGTTAAGGGATTACCTAGAGGCGAAGGTCAGTCAGGCGGAGGTTAGGCCAACTATTATGCAGTTTTGGGTAGGACCGAGGCAGAGGCTTCTAATGTGCTCATCACAGGTATTGTTTCAGTCTGTCACAGGGATGCAACGATTCTATTTGATCATGGTTCTACATATTTTTATATGTTTCATCATACTTTGCATCGTATTTGGGTTTTCCTCGTAGTCCTTTTGATATTCATGTTCATGTATCTACACTTGTTGGTGATTCTATTACGGTAGATCGGGTGTATCAATCTTGTTTGGTTACTATTAGGGGCTTTGAGACCTATGCTGATCTTCTGCTTCTTATTATGGTGGATTTTGATGTGATTAAGGGTATGGACTAGTTATCTCCGTATCATGTTATTCTTGATTTTCATGCTAAGACACTTTTGCTATGCCGGGGTTGCCAATATTGGAATGGAAGAGTTCTCTGGAGTATACTCCTAGTAGGGTGGTTTCATTTCTGAAGGCTCAGCGGATAGTTGAGAAGGGGTACTTGGAATACTTAGCCTTTGTGATGAATTTTAGTGCTTATACTCCTATTGCTGATTCAGTTCCTATTGTAAAGGAGTTTCCAGATATATTTCCAACAGACCTACCGGGCATGAAATCTAATAGAGATATTGATTTTGGTATTGACTTGGTACCAGACACTCAGCCATATCTATTCCACCATATCACATGGTTCTAGCGGAGTTGAAAGAATTGAAAGAACAGTTGCAAGAGTTGCTGGATAAGGGAATCATCAAGCCTAGTTTATCGCGGTAGGGTGAACGGGGGTTGTTTGTGAAGAAGAAGGATGGTTCCATGAGGATGTGTATTGATTATCCGTAGTTGAATAAGGTTAACATCTACAGTTGAACAAGTATCCATTGCCTCGCATTGATAATTTATTTGACCAGTTTCAGGGTACTAGGGTGTTCTCGAAAATTAATTCGAGATTGGAGTATCACCAGTTGAAGATCAAGGCTATGGACATTCCTAAGATGGCTTTTAGGACTTGTTACGGGAACTATAAGTTTTTTGTGATGTCTTTTAGGCAGACTAATGCCGTAGCAACCTTCATGCATTTGATGAACAATGTGTTCCAGCCATATTTGGATTCCTTTGTTATTGTGTTCATTGATGGTATCTTGGTATATTCCCATAGTTCTGAGGAGCAAGAGCATCATCTAAGGACTATGCTCCAAATTTTTAGGGAGAAGAAGCTATATGATAAGTTCTCCAAGTATGAATTTTGGCTAAACTCGGTTTCATTCTTGGTCACGTGGTATCTAGTGATGGGATCAAGGTAGATCCAAAGAAGATTGAGGTAGTTCAAACTTGGTTTAGAGCTTCTACTGCTATTGAGATCAGGAGTTTCTTAGGATTGGATGGGTATTATTGCCACTTTAAGGAGGGTTTTCATCTATTGTAGCCCAATGACTCAGTTGACTTAGAAGGACGTTCCATTCAAGTGGTTAGATGAGTGTGAAGAGAGCTTTCAGAAGCTCAATGTATCATTGACTATGGCTCCAATGTTGGATTTGCCTTTAATATCAAGAGCTTATACAGACTATTATGATTCTTCAAGGATTGGTCTTGGTATGTGTGTTGATGCAGGATGGTAGGGTGATTGCCTACGCGTTGCGCCAACTGAATCCCCATGAGAAGAACTATCTGGTGCACGATTTGGAGCTAGATACTATTGTACATACGCTAAATATTTGGAGGCATTATCTATATGACATGTCATGTGAGGTATATACAGATTACTGGAGGCTCCAACATCTGTCCAAACAGAAAGACTTTAACTTGAGTCAGCGGAAATGGTTGGAGCTTTGGAAGGACTATGATATCACCATTCTTTATCTTCCGGGGAAGGACAATGTAGTAGTTGACGCCCTGAATAGAAAGTCGGAGAGCATGGGAGAGTTTGGCATTTATTCCGGCTGTTGAGAGACCATTAGCTGTGGATGTTCAGGCTTTGGCCAATACGTTTGTAAGGTTGGATACCTCGGAGCCCATCAGGGTACTTGCTTGTGTTTTGTTGTATCGCAATCATCTTTGTTTGAGTGCATTAAGGCGTGCCAGTATGACGATCCCCACTTGCTTGTCCTTATGGACACGATGCAGAGAGGTGATACCAAGGAGGTGACTATTGGTGATGATGGGGTGTTAAGGCTTCAGGGTCAAATTTGTGTTCCGAAGGCAGATGGTTTGAGGGAGTTAATCCTTGAAGAGGCTCATAGTTCATGGTAGTCCATTCACACAGGTGCTACAAAGATATATCATGATTTAAAGCAATATTATTGGTGGAGAAGGATGAAAAAGGACATTGTCAATCATGTTGCATGGTGTTTGAACTGTCAGCAGGTCAAGTATGAGCGTCAAATATCGGGTGGTTTTCTTCAAAGGTTAGATATATCGGAGTAAAAGTGAGAGATATTATTACAGATTTTGTGGTTGGATTTCCACAAACCTTGAGGAGATTTGATGTTGTGTGGGTCATTATGAAATAACTGACCAAATCTGCACATTTATATCTGGTCATGACTTCATACACTTCAGAGTTATTGGCTCTAATTTATTTTAGAGATATTGTTTGCATGTATGGTGTGCCTGTGTCTATCATATCGGATCGAGGCACACAGTTTACATCCCGATTTTGGAGAGCAATTCAGCATAAGCTGGGGATGGAGGTCGAATTGAGTATATTATTTCATCCTCCGACGGATAGACAGTCCGAGCGTACCATTTAGATCTTCGTGGATATGCTGAGAGCCTGCGTCATTGATTTCAGAGGCTAGTAGGATCAATTTATACCATTAGCAGAGTTTACCTACAATAAACTCTACCAGTCGAGTATTCAGATGGCTCCGTATGATGCCTTATATGAGAGGCGATGTCATTCTCTGGTTAGTTGGTTTGAGCCTGGGGAGTCTAGGTTGTTGGGCACTGACGTAGTTCGTGATGCTTTAGAAAATATGAAATTGATTCGGGAGTCACTTCGTATAGCACAGTCTAGGTAGAGGAGTTATGATGACATGAGGGCTCGTAGTGTAGCTTTTATGGAGGGTGAGAGGGTCCATCTAAGAGTTTTGCCTATGAAGGGCATGATGAGGTTCGGGAAAAAGGTCAAGTTGAGCCCTCGTTACATTGATCCATATGAGGCCTTGGAGAGAGTGAGTAAGGTGGAATGCAAGCTTGCTTTGCCACCCATCTTGTTGGGAGATCATCTTCTGTTTCATGTTTTCATACTTCGGAATTATCATGAGGATCAGTCACATGTGTTAGATTTTGGTATGGTGCAGTTAGACTAGAACTTGGCTTATCAGGAGGAACCGATGGCTATTCTGGACAGGCAAGTTCGGAAGTTGGGGTCGATGGATATTGCATCGATGAAGGTTCAGTAGAGAGGTCAACCAGTCAAGGAGGCGACTTAGGATACCGATCATGATGTATGGAGCAGATATCCACATCTTTTTGGCACTTCAAGTATATTTCTAAACTCGTTTGAGGACAAGCGTTTGTTCGGGGGAGGGGGGGATGTAACAATCCGACCGGTTATTTTGTGTGTTTAATCCCCATTTCCTTATTTTGATGTTTCATGTATGTGTATTTATTATTTTTTAACTTGCGGGGTTGATTGCTTTGGCTTCGGGAAAGTTCGGGTGTGATTTGGAACCCATAGTGTCATTTGTGAAAGCTTATGTTGTAAGAGTTGGCCGAGGTTTGACTTTTAGGTAAATGACATCGTAATGGTGTTTTGATAATTTCAATAGGTTCGTATGGTGATAATGGAATTAGGCATATGTCCATATTTGAATTTGGAGGTTCTAGGTTGATTTGGTTCTATTCGACGAAAATTGGAAATTTGAAGGTTTGGAAGGTTGATAGGTTTGACCGGGAATTGACTTTGGTGTTATCGAGTTCAGATTGTGGTTTTAAGAATTGGAAATGTTTGATATATCATTTGGAACTTGTGTGCATAATTTAAGGTCATTCTGAGTTAGTTAGACGTGGTTCGGCATGCGTTTTGGAAGTTGGAAGTTGGGTTGGTTCATTAGGCTTGAAATAAGGTACGACTTGTAGTTTTGATATTGTTTGGTGTAATTTGATACCTCAAGTAGGTCTGTGTTATATATTCAAAAGATGAAAGTAGCAAAAATGAGAATATTGAGGTGGATGTGTGGACACACTAGGATGGATAAGATTAAGAATGAAGTTATTCAGGATAAGGTGAGCGTGGCTCCTATGGATGACAAGATGGGGGAAGCGAGGCTCAGATGGTTTGATAAGGTGCGAAGGAGAAGCCCATATACCCTGGTAAGGAAGTGTGAGCAATTGGCTTTGGCAGGTATGAGAAGAGGTAGAGGGTGGCCTAAGAAGTATTGGGGAGAGGTGATCAGGTAGGACATGGCGTGTCTTCAGATTTCTGAGGACATGGCCCTTGATAGGAAGGTGTACAGGTCGAGCATTAGAGTTGTAGGTTAAGAGGTAGTTTAACATCTTTCCACTTCGTACCAGGTGTGAGGCTAGTCTAATAGGGTTTCGTCTTAGACTGCTAGTGGTTAATGTTGTATTCAGATTATTCTTCCGTTTTCCATAGTACTAGGTCTTATTTAATTGTTATTGTTATTCATTTTCATGTATTTTCTGGTTCTTATGTCGCTGTTATTATTTCTATGTTTTTTGTTTATGGTACCGATGTATTTGTCTCTTTTCGTCTTATTGAGCCGAGGGTCTTTCGAAAATAACCTCTCTACTCCCTCAGGGTAGGGGTAAGATCTGCGAACTCACTACCCTCCCTAGACTCCACTTGGCGGATTTCACTGGGTAGTTATTATTGTAGTTATCGAGTAGGTCCGTATTTTATTTTGGAACTAGTTGGTATGATTAGATGGGGTCTCGAAGGGGGGGGGGGTATGTTTCGAGTTAGTTTCAGACTATTTTCATGAGTTTTGGACATCTGATTTTTGCTAGTGCCTACTGTCCTTCGCATTCGTGTGTGTCACGACCCAAACCGACGGGCCGCGATGGACACCCNGCATGAAATGCATAAGAAATACGTTAATAATATTTTCTCGGAGTGTCATAAAAATAATATGCCTTAAAAAATACGTTAATAAGATTTTCTCGGAAGGTCATAAAAATAATATGCCTGTCGGATAAATTTTATCAAATACGTATTTTTCTGAGACCCATGAACAGAAGATATAATAATAATTCACATGGGAAATCAAGAATATAGACACCCCTAATATTTCTATGAATAGAGTCATTTATGGAAATTGTGCATTTGCTCATTTCGTTCGTGTCATATAGATCATGCCAAAAAGGAAAGAAGGGATAGCCTTAACATACCTGGAGTAGGGAAAATCCGTATGAAGTTTTTTGGAAAAGGTTGCACCGTACTCCTTCAGAACCCCAAAATTTTTGCGTTGCTAATTGTGCTAAGAAACTTCGTTGGATTTTGGTTGAATAAATCACGTTGCTTATGCAAAGAAAATCTTGGCCGAAACCTTTCCTTAAGAGTTTTGCAACAATGTTGCTATTTGGAGATGGAATTAACGTTGCTATTTGGAAATGGAATTAACGTTGCTATATTTTCTTTTTGGATTAGAAAGTGATTTGGATGGTAACTTCTCAAAGTGCTTGACTGAAACTTCTCTTGTGAGTTGGATAGTAACGTTTCCAAGAGAATAGACTTAGAAGTGAATCTTGTACTAGGAATGGTATATTGCATTTTTAGGCAGCCCCACTTTGAAGACTTTGCCACCAAAATTCATAAAATTTGGCCACCTTGCATTATGCTTTAAGAGTCACCAATTTGTATTGATGTGCTGCCACGTTTTGAGATGTAATTGTTATCCAAATATTTGGATTAATTATCCACTAATTTTATGATTAATTTGATAATCTCCCACTATCCAATAATTAACCAATTACCCACATAATTAAGAATTACCTCAAATTACTTAAAATACTACTCACTTTTAACATACCTTGTACACCTTACTAGCATGGCCATGTGGTACCTTGTATGGTACTAGTCCATAAATACCGGGAATTTTTAGCTCGGACCGTATTTTATCCCAAAATGTCAAACTTCGACGAAATTCATTTCCTTTGATTCTCTTACCCTCTTACCTTCACGAATTTATTTATCACTTATTTGAAATAGCGTAATACTTATAATCTCGAAATAATCTCATTCCCCAACTTACGCCGATTAACTTACGACGAAACTTTTAACGTACAAAAATGCGGGATGTAACATATCCTTTCCGAGATTTCATCAATTTATTTATGGCATACTTTCACGTACGAAAATATGGGGTGTAACAGCGTGGAAGCATCATATTCGTGATGAAAGAATTTGGAAGCTAGGAGCTTTTATCTTCGTGTTCGCGGAGAAGGGGGTGGTACTGGGTAGCAAACCATCACGTTCGCGAGGCTACTGGGCACGTTCACGAAATAAGGGAGCCTTTGGTCTTCGCGTTAGCGATGCTCTTGTCGCATTTGCAAAGGAGGTATTGTTTTGGCAGTGATTTTGTGCTTTGCAAACATGAGGCGCGTGCCGCATTCGCAAAAGGGTTTAACTGGGCAATGCTTTAAGATGTCTTTTGGAGGACTTTTACTTATTTTATTATATTTTGAGATTGGGACCTCGGTTTTGGGCGATTTTGAGATGATTTTTACCACTTGGATTAGGGTAAGTGTTCTTGACTTAGATTTGATTATTTTACCTTTGATTTTTGCATTTGATTGGTCAATCTAATAGATAATAATTAGGGGTTTTGGAAAACTTTTCTAAAGTGAAAAATAGAGATTTGAACCCCGATTTGGAGTCCGTTTTAAATGAAACATATATATTTGGACTCGTATTGAAATGATGTTTCGGAATTTGCGAATTTTGTAGGGTTTCAGGAGATGGGTCCGAGTTAACTTGTTTGCTTGACTTTGTGCAATTTATTAAAGATTCAATATTTATTGATTGGGCTTGATTTCTATGGCCTTATTTGATGTTATTGAGTTGTATTTGGTTAGATTCGACTCGTTAGGAGGTCGATTTGAGAGAAAATGCTATTTTGGGAGATTAGAGGCTACCGGGTGGAGGTAAGTCTCTTGGCTAACCTTGTTAAGAGGTAAACCCCTATGATTTGACTTCTTTTCTATGTGTTTGACGTATTAGGGGTGGTATATATACATGGTAGCGAGAGTATATGTATATGAATTCACCGAGTTTATATCATGATCGGGGATAGAAATTAGAATATTTCATGCTTTGTTTGACCATGTGCATGTTTGATTCATCATTTATTTGGCTTATGTGACTATGTTTGCTCTCTTATTCATTTTTGAAATCATGCCTAGACTTGTGATCAATTATGAAGGCATGGGAACTTATTCTTGATATGCCAAATTGCTAAATTAACCGTAGTCACATAGAGATTACATAGGCACATATCTGTATGATATTAATTAAGTCCATGTGCACCTTTTACCTATAATTCTTGAGCATATACATGCATTTAAAATAATGAATACATGATTCGGACTGAGGATTTTGGCACGAAGGGTAAGGGTGCGGATGAGATCCAGTTATGGCTCCTTGGGGACTTGATGATCAGACATTGATTTATGAGGGATGCTATACCCCTCTTGCGCTTGGATTTAGATTCGTCCCTCCGGAGTCAGGTGATAATTCATATTACTTTGGGATTTGTGAGCGTGGTTTGTACATGAATTTTTACTGGGACGATACATGGATTTTGTATCGGGTTACATGATGTATGGATTATGTATCGGGTAAATGAATCTTATACCGGTTGAGCATACATTCTTATTATTGACTCGTTTGATGTATGTATTTCATTGTAAATTGTTACTGACATCTTTATATGCTAATTGGGTGTCTCGGCTCCGCAATCTAAGCATGTTGTATTTTATTAATATACTTGAGTAGTGTTAGGGTTATTTCTGTACTAGAAGATCATGCTTAGTACCTTTCAACTGTTGATATATATGGTTCCTGATATTTATGATATTATTCACTATTTTAGTTCTTATTCTGTAATTATATCTGTGTGGTAAGTATTCAGAAATATCTAGCCTCGTCAATACTTCTTCGAGGTTAGACTTGATACTTGCTGGGTACCAATTGTGGTGTACTCATACTACACTTTTGCACATATTTTTATGCAAATTCTCTCGTTTGCCCTAGCAGAGCTTTTCGATTGGGCTAGGAGATCTTACGGAGACTTAGGGTGAGCTGTACTTCATGGATCTACTTCGCAGTTCCTAAGTCCATGTTCATTATTATATTTTTGTCTTATTGTACTTCAGATAGCTTGATATGTCTATAGACTTGATCTTATTTATGTAGTTGCTCGCGTACTTGTACCACCTAGTCTCGGGGGCATATTGTATTGGCCGTGTTTTGGCCTTGCTTGTGGTGTTATGAGATATTATCATTGTTTTGAGACTATTTCCAACTTTTATTGCTATATATCTCTGTTAAGTAATAAAATAAGACTTTATTTATTATCTTCAGGTTGGCTTGCTTAGCAAGTTCGGCTAGGCATCATGATGGTCTTGAGGTGGGATTTTGGGTGACAGGGATGCAACTTCCGAAACCTATCTATCCTCTTCTTCTCATCCACAGACATAGTGGGCCTAGGTTGTGCTACAATGATAGGTTGAACCACACCATCTAGTAGAACTACTAGAGTCTGAAATCTATGAATGACGAGCGCAAAACACAACACAAAATTTATGCTCGCTAGCCAAAGATAGTATAGTATAGTTATAGTCTCTATAGAGATTGGATTTAAATAATATTCAAGTAATTTCTAGGTTAATTGTTATTCAGGATGCTTATCACTTTGCTCAGAATGATTATGAACCAAAACTTACTATTAAAATTAAAGCAATTAACAATTGATCACATAAAGACAAGAGTTGAGCAATAACGAAATAATCAATGGGAGAAATAAGGGCCGTAAAATGATAGGTGCAAGATAGCTATTCGGGATCCAACTCTAGTTCAATTTAGTCTAATGTTCTAATGATTCTTACAAATTTACTCAATGATTAGTTCAATCATATAGCCAAGACTTCTCTCTCGATTAAACCTTAATTCTACGAGGTGAACTAATATAAAGCGTTGTGAAGATATGCAAGAAAACGATAATGGACTAGTCTTTAGGAAAACATCTCTCGAATATTCTCCTAACTTGATTTAATCAACAATTCAACAAGCTCTTTCGATTACTTAAAAAAATTATTGAATTAAACCAACAAAATAATACAAAGATAATTATCCAAATTATTTCTCTTTCGATTAAATAATTTGGTGAATAAAATTGCAATCAATTCAAAGCTCCATAAACGAATTCATACAAGGAACCAGAGTTAAAGTCCGCAAATATCAATCAAAAAACCATATTAGTCAAACAATAACATAAACTACTCCATAATCATAGAGAAAGTCATCACAAACAGAGTTCAAGCATAAGAAAATATGATTTCAATCCAAAGTCAGGTGTTAAGTTGAGGAAAGAATGACGAATCCTTGTGTTTTGAATCTCCAATGCTCTTCCAATCTTTTGTAGGTCAAAAGTCTTCTAGAAATCACATTTTTGGTGTATTTATGCCATGTAATAACGGGCCCAAGGCGAAACTACCCTTTTCAAGCCGAAGTCAAAACTTACTCTATGAAAAATACACATGCGCAGCGTGCCTCACGTCTCCCCATACACCGCACCAGTGGGAAAGTTTAGAGAGCAAGTTTTTTTCCACTCTACAAGAATTTTGCACTAGCATCATGCCGCTCACCGCGGTGCGGTATGCATTTTTTCTAGAGTAATCTTTTTTCTCATTTTTTGACATTCAAACTTGGTCCTCAACCCCCGAACGAAATTCTAGCTTAATTGTTTGGGCTTCTACTTAGACTTTAAAGCTCCAAATCATCCATTTTATCTACAAACTTTCTTCTTCACTCAAAATCATATCCTACACAACATAACACATGTAATAAGTATAAAGTAATAATGATTAGGCTCAAATACAATCAAAGTATAGTAATTTGAGTGAGAAGTATAGTTACAAACATGAGTGCCTAGACTATCATCAATGAACCATCTGCTCTAGAGTGTGTCTAGCTAGAGTCTGTACTCCTCCCCAGCTTGAGAAGTTGCTATCACCATAGAAAGTACACCTCTCTGAGCCATGCTCACTAAGAAACCCACTATATGGACCAAAGCATCCCGAAGCACTAGGGTAACAATGAAACCCTCGGGAACTGAGCTAGTCGTGGTGGAACAACATAATTTGGAAACTAGTCCATCTATGGAGCTGCATGTGGCTCCTCAGAGACTACTCTAGCGAGAGCATGAGTGTCCATAGGTTCTTCTGCGCATTCCCTAGTCTGGGCACTAGCCCTACCTCTGCTCGGCCTTTACCTCTCGTAGCGGATACAACCTAGGGTTGTGGCTCCTGCTCAGCTATGGATGGCACGCTTGTCCTCGCCATCTGTGAGGGAATAGAAAAATAAATATTCAAACTTCAGGATAAATCAAAATCGCATGATGGATAATGAAGGGAAGTAATTTTTTCTAAATGCCTCATAGCCTCTTGAAGATAGTATAGTTGACTTCATGTCGATCCACGAGACTCTACTAGACATGCATATGACCCGTGAGACCTATGCAACCTAAGCTTTGATACCAAGCTGCGATGACCCATAATCTACCAAAGGTTATGATGACATCTAACATGGCGGCTAGGTGAACCAACAACCACAATCACTAAATAAACAACTAGCATATATAAGTCGGAATCTAATAAATAGGTACAAAATGACACAATATCCTCAAAACTAGTATTACTGAGTACATGAGCTTCTAAGAGTAGCAAAGTACAAGGTCTAAAATAAGTATAATTTGTCTGAATCAAATAACAATAAATAGATGTAAAGCAGATGACTTCAAGGGCATGCAGTAGAACAAGCAACACTACCTTGAGTCTCTAAGATCAGTAGCTAAGCACCCTGCTGTGCTCCACTGGTACCAATGACTGGATCTGCACAAAATTTATAATACAACCGACATACTCAGTAAGTACCAAGTTTGACCTCAGAAAAGTATTGACGAGGCTTTGATGAACATAATGCTTACTTCCATAATCATATAATCGACAAGGGTAAAAAAAAGAAGGAACAACTCCAAAACATTGAATATCAGTATTATGAATCACAGTTCAAAGAAAATAATAAGCATGCTTCTCGGATATAATGATCAAATCATTCGAATTCACATAAGATAAAAAATTCATAGAAGGGAAACAAGAGAGAAATGTGAGGGCCTCTAAGTGCGTTCCTAACGGGTTAAGTCTGGGCATGAGAGATCTTAGTGTTACATAGATCGACGTGTGATCTTTGCTAGACGAAGTGGGCTGTGAATGACTTGTGTTCATAGTAAAATGGGGATTCCTTTATATGTTCTGTTGATTAATGCAAAAGGTGAAAATTTTTCGTATTGTTGTGGTACTTATATTTTCACTGTCAAAATTTATTCGAAGGCCAAAGACTCGAAAATATGGCCCAAAGACTCGAAAATATGGCTAAGTGTTGGAAAGCTGAGTCAAGTCAGTGATTTGAATGACGTGCGAGAGTGACTTTGGGAGGATAGAAATTACCCCATGACATCTAGTATAATGCTTCACATTTTCCAACATACGGATTCAACTATTATGACGAAAAACATATCAAGATTCGGGATGTCCTTATGTTAATTTCATATTTTAGGAGGCCTTGTAATTTTTCTATGTTTTCCTCTTATTCCCTAAGACCGAAATTCAACAAAATCTTCTTGTAATAATGGGAAAAGGCACCTTATATCTTAAATTTTGTACATTATAACTTTAAAACCCTTTGCTTGTCTTGTATTTGCTGAAAAGTTTCCATAATGAATATACTTTTTCCCGAAAGTCAGTTGACAAATCAATCTCTATATTATATTTTAACGAAGAAAGTTAATACGCAATCACCGAAACTGGTAGAAGTTCTACCCTTCTAAAACACTACAATAGAACTAAAAGAAAATAAAAACTTCTAACATTGGCTGTATATTATTTCTCCTAATAAAGGATTTAATCTCGTTGTAATATGTTTACATTCTTTTACTTTCTCTTTTCATGTGAATAATTTAGATGGGAACATGATACCACCGATACTTGAGGTTGAGGAATTAGAATGACAATCTTAATCGTGATAAAATAGCAGGAGACTGTATAGAGTTAAAAGTGGAATGAACATGACATTTACATATACGCCTTAGATCTATTAGGAATAAGAAAATAAAAATATGCTCAAACAGATAAATTTGGCTCGCAAATATACACTCATTCAAGTAAAAACGAATCAACTTATAAACTATTATTGGGGTATTGTTATTTTTATTATTTGTTATTATTGTTGAACGATGTGCTACTCAGGGGCGGATATACTATAACGATCCGACCAGTCATTTTGAATATTTGCATTTCCTTCAACTATTTGAAGTCTTGCGTAACTTCATATGATGTATTATGAATTGTGTGAATCATCAGGTTTGGTTTTCAGGTTATTCGGAATTGATTTGTAAGAATGATTCCCAACTAGGAAGCTTTAAGTTACAAAGAGTTGATCAAGTTTGACTTTTTAGTACTGACCTCGGATCAAAGTTTTGATGGTTCCATTAGATCCGGATGGTAATTTTGGACTTGGGAGTATGCCTTGATTTGCCTTTGGATATTTGTAGTAGGTTTTGGCACTATTTGGCGAAAGTTGAAAATTTGAAGGTTTGGAATGTTCATAAGTTTGACCGGGAGTTGACTTTGATGATATCAGGTTCGAATTGTGGTTCTGGGAATTGGAATAGATTCGTTATCTCATTTGATACTTGTGTGCAAAATTTGAGTTCATTCTTAGTTAATTTGATAAGGTTCGGCACGAGTTTGAAAGTTGAAAGATTCAAAGTTCATTAAATTCGATTGGAGGTGCGATTCGTAGTTTTGATGCTATTATGGGTGATTTGAGGCCTTGAGTAAGTCCGTGGTATGTTTTGCGACTTGTTGGTATGTTCGTATAGGGCCCAAGGGGTTCGGGTGAGTTTCAGATAGGTTTGGGTTGTGTTGCGCTCGTTTTTCTATGTTTCGACGTCGTTTCTTCAAGCATAAATGGTACCACATTAAGCAAATGAGTTCCACTTTCTATTTTGATTGAAGCATTAGATCCGTATCATAATTTTGGAACCATATCAACTGGAATCATCAAGTTTCGATATCGTATGAGAAATGTATGGTCATTTTACTAAGAATTGGGTTGCGAGATTTTTTTTTCCATATTAATTACGTAACTACCACTAAATTCGTATTTAAAAATCTACACTATTTTCAAATATTGAAACCAACATATCTCCTTCATTATTAGGTCAAATTGAGTGATTCAAAAGCCTAGCTTGACTAGATATTTATAAGGAACCTAGTGGAGGCATCGAAAGTGAGTTTTGAGACTATTTGGCATAAGAAAAAAGGCAGAAAAATTGGGTAGAAACATATAATATCGAGGGTTTGTTCATTTGGTCATATTTTGAGTTAGGGAGCTCGAATTTGGGCGATTTTTGAGGCAATTTTCACCACATAGATTGAGGTAACTGTTATACTCAGTTTTGGTTATATTTCATAAATCCATCTTTATTTTTGGCATTTGATTAATGATTTCAAAGTGCAATTTGGGGGTTTTGTCTCAAATTTCATAAAGTGAAATTTTGAGTTTTGAACATCGATTCAGAGTTGGATATGAGTGAAAATAGTATGATTGGACTCGTAATTGAATGGGTTATCGGATTTGGTGAGTTTCATCGGGTTCCGAAGTGCGGGCCTGGGTTTGACTTTTTGGTTGACTTTTGGTTTTTGATTGAATATTCGACCTTTTTTAATTGGATTTATTTCTTTTGGCATTATTTGATGTTCTTGCGTTGTTTTTGGCTAGTTTCGAGCCATTCGAAGGTTGATGCATGCGGGGTGGCATTTCTAGAGTATTGTGTGACTTGCTCGGTATTGGATTTGGCTTGTTCGAAGTAAGTAACACTTCTAAACTTGGTGTTGAGGGTATGAACCCCGAATATACGTATTATATATTTATTGTTGAGGTGACTCACATGCTAGGTGACGAGTGTGTGGTTGTGCACCGTTTGAATCATGACTCGATTGCGGTACTGTGTAGTTACCTAATCTTGTCTTTATCTATGAGATTTCTAGGTGCTAGTGTAATTGAGATGTGATCCATGTTAGAAACCATGTTTAGGCTATATGCTTATCCTGTTGGGACCCACTGAGGTCATTTTTGCTCTTGAGTTATTTGCTTAAATTATATTTACATACTCAGTCATACTCATTCATTGCATATCGTATCACAATCTCTGTTATCAATTGTTTGACGTCATATTATCATTGTTTGAGACGATTGGCATGAGATTTGTGAGGCCGAGAGAATGGAGAGATTGATGACTGAGTGAGGCCGAGGGCCTGGTTTTGAGGATATTTATGGGACCGGGTTGCACGCCACAATAGGCGTTATTGATTTATGCCGTGATTGGCTTATATTAGTGCTTGGGCAGGATTCTCCCCTCCGGAGCATGCATACCCACAATGAGCGCAATACCCACAATGAGCGCCTGCACCTACTATGTGCGAGTGCCGAGTGATTGGGAGGGATGAGTGACTATGATGACTGAGTGATTGGGAAGACTGAGTAACTGGGGGACTGAGTGAATTGATACTATGAGAGTATGCATATGGTTTTATCACTTTATTTCATTACATTCGACATGCACACTTGACATACAGGCATAAAGATGCATTTTCCTCATGCTGTACGGTATTACATCATTCATGACTTCACATACACATTGATATTTAGGCATAGAGATGTACTTTCCTCATGCCATTTGATAATGAAACATCTTACCTGCTGTTGAAATAATTTGGGAAAAATCACAATTGTTTTCAGATTTACTCTCATTTTGATGATTTCAGTAAATGATTTGGGTTTTACTGTTATACCTGAGAAGCATGCCTATTTTCCGTAATTGTGAATGAGCTGAGCATCATATCTTTGAGTATTATTTGTACGGGTTTTGATTATATTGTTACGACGTGTTCCTAGCTGTTGGTGTTAGACTCTGACAGTTATCCAAGCTCGTTACTACTTTCAACCTAAGGTTAGGGTTATTACCTATTGAGTACATGAGGTCGGTTGTACTCATACTATACTTCTACACCTTTGTCACACCCCAATCTCGGGAAGCGCGACCGGCACTCAACCGAGTGAACCCGACCGAGCAAGCTTGTTTGATACTTTCTACCCAGCTCACCCATGATCGAGAAAAGACGTGATTTCATTTATTATACAGTAAGAAGCTCATTCAAGCAATACTAAATTGTTTCATTAGTTATTTCGCCTTTCAATCTCAAAATACACATATTCTTATAGTTCGAGTGGAACAAGTGATCAAATACAACATATCTTTCTTAACATTCCCAACACCCATTTACAACCCACATAGTGTCTACAGAGCCTCTAAAATTACAAAGGAAAGTAAAGATGGTGCCGGTAACAAGGCCCCGACTATACCTCAAAAAGTGACCACAATATAAACAAAAGGTACAATACATGACACCGGAATGAAATGGGGCTCACCGAGTCCGCTGAGAAGAGGATGCAACACTATCTGTGATCAACACTATCTGATATGTAACCACCTGCATCCATTTAAAGATGCAGCGCCTCCAGAAAAAGGGACGTTAGTACTGTCGAATAGTACTAGTATGTATAATTAAACACTATCTCAATAGAATGAACAATAATATAGGGGGAGACAGTCAAGAATGCAATATGAGCTTTAAATATACTAAAACATTCAAGTTAAGGATCACATAGATATTTAAGTCAATTCCCACATTATTAGGTAGGATGGTTTTTAGTGCCAATATGCCATAATCCACAATACCACTGTGTTCTTACACGGAGTCCCGTCTCGGCCCGATCAGCTAGGCCATCTTATTTGATACATCAACCATTTTCACAATTTCATCCACAATACCACCGTGTTCTTACACGGAGTCTGATCTTGGCCCGATCGGCTAGGCCATCTCATTTGAGAAATAACCACTTTTCAATCAGTCATCTCAATTCATATTTCTCTCCCATCTTTTCAATACAATGGCACGAGTGGCCCCAATTATAAAGTTATTTTTGGCGTTTGGCCGTATTTCATGATTCAAGTTCTTTTCCACATTCCAACATTATTGTTAGCATCAATAACAACACAGTTCTTTTCATTCAAGACTTATGATTTCACATGTGAGCAATTTAGAATCTAAGGCACATAAAGGCTTTTCACATAATTTGACATAGCAGTCTTTAATCAAATGTAACTTGAAGCCTAGGCATTTTTAGCACATTTTCAAAGATTTGAACATTTCCTCAGATGATGAGATAACATGATGAAAGCATGGGAATACATATTACACATATATTTTCAAAACAAGCACATTCGGGATAGCAATTTCTAGGATGTTCAATTTGGGACTTGCATCGATTTCATGAATACCATGGGGTTCAATTCTAATAAGAGGGGGTTTAGCCAACATACCTCAATTGAGCTTCTTAAAACTCTAAGATATTTCGGAATATTAGCAACTTCAATCTATTTTAGCAGTATAGCAAAATTGAACCAAAAATTAGGAAAATGATCATGATTCTAGCTCACTTGAGCATTTTATCAAACACTATGTATGTATTAAGGTTCCATGGCCCTTTTATGAAAGACTTTACGATCCCACACCCCTTTTTTTTATATCTTTAACTCACAACCTCCCCACGTACCTTAATAATACATGCATGCAAGGTAAGCACTCTCATCCCCATGAACCACCTTACCAATTGCCCATTCTAGTTACATTTCGAAATTAAGATCTTGGTGATAGAACCTTACCTCATAGGGTGAAGACCTATGGTGTTTCTCTTGATAATCTTCAAAGGTTTATGTAAGAATTGAAGAGTAACTTGATGAAGATTACTTTCTTCCTCTAGGACTCTCTCTCTCACTCTAGAGATATTAGAAATAAGCTCAAAATGGTCTATGGGATGCATTTTAACGAAATAGGGTCGGGTTTAAAAATTCCTAAAATGAATCTCCGGAAAAGGTTCTGCGGTCGCATATGCGACCGCATAATGATTATGCGGTCCGCAAAATGACCGCGAAAGGTGGCTCTGGGAACTGGACTGGCATGCTTCACTTTGTGGCTGTTATGCGGCTCGCAGACCTTTTCTGCAGTCACATAATGCGCCGCAAAACCTCCCCCCGCAAAAGTCTGAAGATGCTTATGTGACCAAAGTGCGGCCCACGAAACGGTTATCCAGTCACATAATTGGCCGCGAAATTGACATACAAAATGCCCCAGAAAACTGCCTCACTCTGCGACCATTTTATGGTCTGTAGGGTTGTTCTGCGGACGCAGAACGGGCCACAGAAATGCCTACTTCTGCCCAACATTTTCCTTCAACTCCCCTACTATTATTAACATCTACACCTACTTCGATATCACGGAAATCCAGTTTTTTAGGAAAACTTTTATGGGGCCTTACAACCTTGCGTGCAGATTTTGGATGCCGATGTTGCTGTGTATGGCAGGAGATGGCATTTATGATGTACATGCGTTCCGGTCATAGCTGCCTCTTGTTCTTGGTAGCTTTAGAATTATTAATCTGTTCATGTATATTTCAAACATGTGATGTATTTATTTCATACTAGCTTTGTAAATTTTAAATTTTAGAAGCTCATGATTTGTACTACCAATCCTTGAGAAGTTGTGGAAAAGTTCCGTCATCTCATAATTTATTTTCTTATTAAATCTCATTTGAATAGGATTGTTGTTGATTTGATTACCTAGCGGGTTGAGTTAGGTTCCATCACGACTAGTAGGATTTTGGGTCGTGACAAGTTGGTATCAGAGCTCTAGGTTCATAGGTTCTATGAGTCATGAGCAAGTGTCTACTAGAGCCTTGCGGATCGATATAACGATGTTCATACCTATCTCTTAGAGGCTACAGGTCATTTAGAATAAACTTTCCATCTTTCTTTCCTTATCGTGTAGCATTGATTCAGCATGAAGCATATCTCTTTGAATTCCTTCCACTCACTCGTATGCACATATGAATGCTCGGTATCAACTGTACATCGACGACTTGTGGAATTCCATGGATGAGGTGCGAGATGTGTTTTCTATGTTTTGGCGATGGGCCAATCTAATGGACTTGAGGCTGGGTTTGGACCGCAACTTAGGCTCGGTAGTTTCAGTTGTGTGAGAATATGCTTTGGACATCTATGTCCAGTGGTGTCCCATGAGTGGGACCGGTAGCTCAGTGAGTGGTTGTATTGCTATATGATGAGTAGGATGTGACTGCGGGATGCGTTCAGATGGTTTGAATGTGACTTGAAGAGTTTGCTTTGAGATATGAAAAGGATTATTGGATGCTCGATTTATGTGGATGTGTCATACAATCTTGACTTATGAAGGTTTTTGAGAGATTCTTTCATGTTATTTCCCTTGTGGAACGAAGTAGATTTTCATGTCTTGTTGATGAGTTCAGACTCAGGAAGATTAAGTGATTGCATAGTAGTTATGGTTGTGAAAGAGTATAGAGAGATGTCAGTTTGAGGCTAAACAGGTGGGTTAAGACCTGTGGGGTAATCTACAGATGTGTGATCCTGATGATGTTGTATGGAGGCCTTCTTTTCTACCAGTGGGTACAAGTGTTACGATTTGAGTTTAGATTGGCTAGAAAGGTTGACCTGACCGTCACAAAGATGAATGAAAGCTTAGCATATGATTTGAGGTACTATATGGTTTGTGCTATAAGAGCTTATGAAGGATTTAGTTGAATCTCACTGCGGTATTATAGCAGTAATAGAGTATGGGCATTGTGAGTTATCGAATGTTTTGATCTATGGCTTTGTGCCAAGTGGGGGAATCGGCTATCGACAAGTTGATTGCACGATAATGTGTTGTATTATTTTCGGTTTGAGGCATACTTGTGAAACGGTTATGACTTGGAGATGTTGGTTTTGAGGATGACTTAAGCAAGGATCAGTGTTTTAAAAGGCAGTTTCGGGGCGAGCCCTGGGGCGAGGCGTACCATAAATACCCCGAGGCGATGGCGTGGGGCAAAAGTCTCAAGAGGCGTAGGCCTAGCAATTTAGGGCGTACGCCCGAGCGTTCGGGGTGTACGCCCGGGCGTTTGAGGTGTGTTTTTATAGTGAGGTGTAAGTCCTATAGACTATTTCAAATTAAAACAAAATTAGTTGAATAAGTCCTTTATATAATACACAAATTCTCAAAAGTCGTCTTGTAATTACTCAAAAGTTTTAAAAAGGAACTGAAATGTATTAAATTTAAAAGTCAAGACCTTTTTATTGATTGAAGCCCTAATTTATGATCTTTCCCAATTCTTTATCTTGTCCGCTAATCTGCTAATATCTCCCAAAACCAACGATTGTTCAATTGATTTTTACAAATACAAAGAGAACTTCATTTTCCTTCATAGCAGGAAGTTCAAAGTTCGAATTGTAGGTTAGTCATCCTTTATGTTTCTCCATGTAGAAAACTTTATTCTTTTCGACTCAAGTTACTTGTGCTTGTAAGTATCGTATAATAGATTGTTTTGACTAGTTTTTTGTGGGGATGGAGCATATCTATATATATATATTTCATATATTTATATGCCATTTTACATCTTTATAAATATTTAATATAATTATATTATTTTATAAAATATTAAAAATTAAATACCTATGGGGCTTCGCTTCGCTTAGGCATATGTAAAACGCCTTGACTTACGCCCACGCCTTTTAAAACACCTGCAAGGATATTTCTGCATACAGAGTATATTACACTTTATGTGTATATCGAAAGCACGGGATAATTTGAGTTTTTTATTCGTGACAGATATAGTGTGCACGAAGTAGGGATTCCCTCGGTTGCTTAGAGGTGTGGATTACTTCTTAGGGTGTTTGTGTGCTAATGGGGCACAAGTCATTCGGACTGTTTGGTCAATGCAATTGAGATTTGAGCAGAGTGGATGACTCTCGAGAAGGTTCTAATGGATTCAAGATTTATATGTAGCAATTGAGAAATGTTCGGATTTGTACATGGCTAGAATCCAAGTTTTGCATCGGATGGTGTCGGGACTCGCAGTATTTATATATCATTATGGCTTCTATATTTCAGTATCAAGAAGGTGAGGGAAACAACTTTAGATTCACAAAATGTCTCTTCAGAGTGGGTTTCTCTGTTGTGGTACTTTTGGGGTACTTAAGAGGGAATATAGTGGCCTATAGGCATTATGGCGGTGTGGTTTTATGCTAGGATCTCTTGTGGTGAGCTTTAGATAAGGATCGTGGTGTTCTGGCAAGGAGAAGTGTCAACTTAAGGGTAATTCATAAGCAGTCCGGAGAAATAGGATAGCTTGGTAGCAGATTGGATCAGCACGGTAATGGATATGATCGGTTGCTTGGGTGCTTATGATGTAGTGAGGCTCTACAAGTGTTTTGGTGGCAATACTCTTGGGTCTGGCGACCTGCGTGACTTGGTTGAGTTATAGAGGTTCAGTTCCGATGGCCTAGTTATGTGCAAGTGGGTTTCGAAGAGTTCTTGATGGTCTCTACCACGTTTTGAGATGGATATTTCCTATTGGCGAGAGGAGCATGTTGCGTATTATTATTTTCTCTTGGGTGAGATCAAATGGAAGGTTTACGACTGACCGGTTATGTATTCTCCTTTTGACTCAGAGTTGATTATGAGATACTCGTACTTTTCGTATGATGGCATGATGGATGTGGTGTATTGTGTGAGGTTGAGATTTGCATGTGCAAGGTCAAGGTTCATTTTTGGAGGGAAGGTCATGAATTTTGAACAATATGGACGGTTTCAGATGTTTAGTAAATGCTATTACTACTTGGTATTGCCTGAGAAGGGTGTGCATTTCAGAAGGCTCGCTGTGTTTTGGCTTACAGATGCTTCATTGGTATTGCGGTATTCGCTTGGTTGATCGATTGCTGATGTTCAAATTTTACCATGTGGCACGGAAGAATTATGGAAGAATTTCTCGTGGAATGATTATGTATGAGAAACGTGTTAGTCATTCGAATGATTCATGTATCTATGGATTTGAAGACTGGGAGTTCTCAGAAGAAGATTATTTTGGGGTTGTAGATAGTGAAGTTATGGCCAACGTTAGCTAGATGGTGGCACGTGTTATGGTTAGATCATTGTGTACTTTTGGAGGGCTATTTATCCAATTGAGGATGACCTAATGTAATTTGGGGGCCCATTGGGAGGCCCGAGGAGGATGTGTATTCCACACTGGGTCAGATTTGTGGACTCAGAACTATTAGAGCTGGGGGATGTGTCATTCGGTTAGAGTTGATCTTGTACGTGTTCTGATATATTCTCTGTGTTACTCTTCTATTTTACGAGGGTGTGTGATTTGTTGGTTATATGCACACATGGTGCGGTTCTATTTGGGTCTTGTAGCAGAATCCGAGAGAGATAGTGATTGGAGTGTAGAGTGGTTGATTGCGCCTTGGTTATGGCCTTTCTTTGATTGTGATATGTTGTGTTGTTTGCTTCTCAGTGGTTATGGTCATGCATTTTGGGTACTTGACGTCGAATTGCGTGTGGTTGTTGATTTTGAGCATTGTGGCTCGAGGTATTTCATATGGGCCGGTGTTTGGATAGGGTCGCGCACTACATCGAAGTTATGTTGGAATATGATCCTTTATGTTAGATTCGCATGTTTTGGTTCTACTATGTGTGATGGGTTCATAGCATTGCATTTGTGGTGGTACCTGTTGAGCCTGCGAGACGGATCTCTTATTTGATTCATTTGTTTTTCATGTTTGAGTACATTGGAACTAGAATGGGTACTATCGGACTTGATTACGGTATGTTTGGAAGAACAATATCAGAAGTTAGCTTAGAATTTGTCTTTGGTTTTGTCGGACGAGAGAGAGCTCCATGACTTGTTGGTTTAATGAGTGGTTATAAGTTTCTGTGTGTTTCTTTGATCATCGGCAGCGTACGAAGGTTTTGAACAAGATTTTATTTGATATGAGCATGTTTTTTTCGATACCAGATTTGTTTTGAGCAGCTATTGCAGTCGAAAGTTATTGCTATGAGTATTTTAGTTATGTGGTATATCATGTGATTACATCTTGGGTTATAGTTATGGCTCGATATAGCTTGTTCAGACTTATACAGTGTGTAAATGCGAGATTTGGGTCTTGTAAGAAGTTTGGGATGTTAGAAATTTGATTATGCGGTTTACGGACTAAGGTTACAGTAGTGATCTTCAGTTATGTTGTGTTGTCGGGCCTATTTGGAATATGGTGAAGGGGGTCATCCCCGAGTATGTGCATGGTAAGGTTACACGATGATTTGATGGCCTTGGAACGACTCTTGGCACGTTCGAGGACGAACATATATTTAAGTACGGGAGAATGTAACGACCCGATCGGTCGTTTTGAACATTTGCATTCCGTTCAGCTATTTCAAGTCTTTAGTAGCTTCATATGATATATTATGACTTGTGTGAATCATCGGTTTTTCTTTTCAAGTTATTCGAAATTGATTTGGAAGAATGAATCCCAACTAAGAAGCTTTAAGTTAGAAGAGTTGATCAAGTTTGACTTTTTAGTACTTGACCTCGGATCGGAGTTTTGATGGTTCCGTTAAGTCCAGATGGTGATTTTGGACTTGGGTGTATGCTTGGATTTGCATTTGGATATTTGTAGAAAGTTTCAGCACTATTTGGCGAAAGTTTGAAATTAAGTTTGACCGTGATTTGATTTTGATTATATCATGTTCAAAGTATGGTTTAGGGAATTGGAATAGCTCTATTATGTCATTTGGGACTTGTGTGCAAAATTTGAGTTCATTCCGAGTTGATTTTATAAGGTTCGACATGCGTTTGGGAAGTTGAAAGATTCAAAGTTCATTACATTCGATTTGAGGTGCGCTTCGTGGTTTTGATTTTTTTATGCATGATTTGAGGCGTCAAGTAAGTCTGTGTTATGTTATGGGACTTGTTGGTATGTTCGGACGGGACCCCGAGGGACTCGGGTGAGTTTCATATAGGTTTGGGTTGTGTTGCGCTCGTTTTTTCTATGTTTCGACTTCGTTTCTACAAGTATAAATGGTATCACATTGAGCAAATGAACTCCAATTTCTGTTTTGATTGAAGCATTAGATCCGTATCGCAATTTTGGAATCACAACAGATGGAATCATCAAGTTTCGACATCGTATGAGAAATTTATGGTCATTTTACTAAGCATTGGGTTGTAAAATATTTCAAATTAATTACGAAATTACCACTGAATTCGTATTTAAAAATCTGCACTATTTTCAAATATTGAAACCAACATATCTCCTTCATTATAAGGTCAAATGGACTGATTTAAAAGCCTAACTTGACTCAATGTCACAAGAAATCTATTTGAGGCATCAAAAGCGAGTTTTGAGTTCATTTGGCATGAGACACGAGGTAGAACAATTGGACAAAAATATATAATAGCGAGGGTTTGTTTATTTGGTCATATTTTGAGTTGGGGGAGCTCGGATTTGGGTGTATTTGAGGTGATTTGGATCACATAGATTGGGGTAAGTGTTCTATACTAGGTTTTAGTTATATTTCATGAATTCATCTTCATTTTTGGCATTTGATTGATGATTTCAAAGTGAAATTTATTTGGGGGGGGGGGGGGATTTAAAATTTT
>AWOL01S0046257.1:0-23487 GCA_000715115.1 Nicotiana otophora | reverse complement strand
GGGGGGGGGGGGGGTATTTAAAATTTTATAAAGTGAATTCTTTAGTTTTGAACATCGTTTCGAAGTCGGATTTAAGTAAAACTAGTATGATTGGACTCTTAATTGAATGGGTTGTAGGATTTTGTGAGTTTTGTCGGGTTCCGAGGTGCGAGCCCGTATTTGACTTTTTGGTTGACTTTGAGCTTTTGATTAAATATCTGACCTTTATCAATTGAGTTTGTTTCCTTTGGCATTATTTGATATTCTTGAGTTGCTTTTGGATAGTTTCGAGCCGTTCAGAGGTTGATGCATGCGGGGTGGCATTTTTAGAGTATTGTGTGGCTTGTTCGGTATTGGATTTGGCTTGTTCGAGGTAAGTAACATTTCTAAACTTGGTGCTGAGGGTATGAACCCCGAATATATGTATTATGTGTTAGGTGTTGAGGTGACGCATATGCTAGGTGACAGGCGTGTGGGCGTGCACCGTGTGAATCATGACTCGGTTGTTTATGTGGTACTGTGTAGTTATCTAATCTTGTCTTTATCCATGCGATTTCTACGTGCTAGTGTAATTGAGATGTGATCCATGTTAGAAACCATGTTTAGGCTATATGCTTATCCAGTTGGGACCTACTGAAGTCATTTCTGCTCTTGAGTTATTTGCTTAAATTGCAATTACATACTCAGTCATACTCATTTATTGCATATCATATCATAGTCTCTGTTATGATTTGTCTGACATCATATTATCATTGTTTGGGCCGATTGGCATGAGATTTGTGAGGCCGAGAGACTGGAGAGAGTGATGACTGAGTGAGGCTGAGGGCCTAATTGTGAGGACATTTATGGGATCGGGCTACACGCCATAACATGCTTTATTGATTTATGCCGTGATTGGGTTATATTAGCGCTAGGGCAGGATCCGCCCCTCCGAAGTCTGCACACCTACCGTGAGCGCAAGTACCTACATAGTACGAGTGCTGAGTGCCGATAGCGAGTGCGGAGTGATTGGGAGGATTGAGTGACTGTGAGGACTGTGAGGACTGAGTGATTCAGAGGACTGAGTGAATTTATACTCTGAGAGTATGCATATGGTTTTATCACTTTGTTTCATTACATTCGACATGCATACTTGACATACATGCATAGAGATATATTTTTCTCATGTTGTATGATATTGCGTCATTTATGACTTCACATACACATTGACATGTAGGCATAGAGATATAATTTCCTCATACCATTTGATAATGAAACATCTTAACTGTTGTTGAAGGTTTTTGGGAAAAATCACAATTTTTTCAGATTTACTCACATTTTGGTGATTTCAGTAAAAATTTGGGTTTTACTGTTATTCCTAAGAATCATGCCTATTTTACATAATTGTGAATGAGCTGAGCATTATATATTTGAGTATTATTTGTACGGTTTTCATTATATTATTACGGGTTGTTCCTGGCTATTAGTGTTGGACTCTGACAATTGCCCAAGCTCGTTATTACTTTCAACCTAAGGTTAGATTTGTTACTTATTGAGTACATGGGGTCGGTTGTACTCATACTACACTTCTACACATTGCATGCAGATTTTGGATGCTAAGTTGTTGTATATGGCAGGAGCTGGCATTCAAGATGTTATATGCGTTCCGGTCATAGCTGCCTCTTGTACTTGGTAGCTTTAGAATTATTAATATATTCATGTATATTTCAAACAAATGATGTAATTCCTTCATACGAACTTTGTAAACTCTAAATCTTATAAGCTCATGATTTGAACTATCAGTCCTTGGGAAGTTGTTTAAAAGTTCAGTCATCTCATCATTTATTTTCTCATTAAATCTCATTTGAATTGGATTGTTGTTGATTGGCTTACCTAGCGGGTTGGGTTAGGTGCCATCACGACTAGTTGGATTTTGGGTCGTGACATATACCTTGCGGCAAACAATGTTACATGACACCACTTCATCAAGATTTTGGTTTTTATATATATATATATATATATAGTATACAAGGGCAGCCTTTGGCACTTGACAGCACATCGACATATTTCGTCTACAACTTATGCCACCTATCAGGTTCAAGGCTAATTAGTTCTTACTTTTTGTAGCTGTATAACGACCCGATCAATCATTTTGAGAATTATCATCCCATTCAGTGGCTTAAGGTCTCTAGCATCTTCGTATTATGTGTTATGACGTGGGACCATGGTCGACTTCAAATTTCGGATGAGTCGCGATTGATTTAGAAGAAGGATTCTTGTTTTAAAAGCTTAAGTGGTAAGAGTTGACTGGAGTTTGACTTTTGTATAGATGACTTTGTAATGGAGTTTTGATGATCTCAATAGCTTCGTATGGTGACTTTGGAGGTCCATAGGATAATTTGAAGTATTTTGGCAAAAATTTGGAAAGTTGAAGTTTTGGAAGGTTAAGAGGTTTGATCGGGAGTTGACTTTGTTGGTATTGGCTCATATTGGGATTCCGAGAGTTGTATTAGCTCCGCTATATCATTTGGGACTTGCATGCAAAATTTGACGTCATTCCGGGTTAATTTGATATGTTTCGGTATGATTTTTTGAAGTTGGAAGATTTGGAAATTCATAAGTTCGATTCGTGGTACAATTCATAGTTTTGATGTTGTTTGATGTGATGTGATACCTCAAGTAGGTCCGCGTGATATTATGTAACTTGTTGGTATGATTCAACGGGGCCCCGGGTATGTTTCGAATGGGATAAGGTCCATTTCTTCATGCTTTTGAGTTGCTGGTTTTTGGTGTTGCTGTTTTTCTTCGCGATCGCCAAGATGAAGCTGCGATCACGAAGTGATGCTGGGAAACTCAGTATTTTTGTTCATCGCGAACGCGACAGTGGATATGTGTTCGTGAAGGGTCAGTTTGTTGCTGGTCGCATTCGCGTAGGGTGTTCCGCGTTCGCATAAGGGAATTAGAGACTAGTGGGATGTTACTCAGCGCATTCGCGGGATTTGGTATGCGTTCGCGAAGATTGGCCAATCTATTCATCGTGTTCGTGAGGTGTTTTCCGTGAACGCGTAGCTTATTTCCCGGAGCAGTGATTTTGTATTCCGCGATCGCGAGGTGTGTTCTGCGATCGCGTAAGAGATTTACCTAGGTAGAGTTATAAGAACTCTATTACGAGGGTTTGACCATTTTTATCATCTTTTGAGATAGAGACCCCGGATTTGAGCGATATCTCATGGGTTTTTCATGAAATTTCTTGGGGTAAGTGTTTTTTACCTAAAATTGATTGTATTTCATGATTTTATCTTTATTTAGTATCATTTAATTAGTGGTTTGAGTTGGGGGAAATTGGGATTTTGAGAAAAACTTTCAGAAAATGTAAAATGAGGATTGGCGGGCGATTTTGATATCGTAATTTGGTAATTCTTGATTGGTTGGACTCGTTATCGAATGTATGTTAGGATTTTATAAATTTTTGTCGGGTTCCGAATTGGACCTAGGGTTGACATTTTGGGTTGAACTTTTATTTTGTATTAAAGATTGGTAGTTTATTATCCGAAATTATTTCCAATGATTTCTATTTATGATTTGAAGTTATTTTGGCTAAATTGGAGTTGTTCTGAGGTTGTTTCACTCGAGAAGGTCATTTTAGAGTGTGGGTCTAGCTTTTTAAAGATAAGTATCTTGCCTAACTTTGTGGGGGGGAACTACCCCTTAAGATTTGAGTCATTTGTGCTAATTGTGTCATGTGAAGGCCGTGTACACGAGGTGATGAGTACATACTCGGGCTTATTTGTGGAAATTTGACCGTTTTGGGCTCTTAGGTTCGTACGTTCATTAGATGTGAAGTTGTTTAGCATGTTAAATCCTCAATTTACTAAATTCACCCTTACATGTCTTATTTGGAATTGACTGATTCATGTTCTTCCCTTGCCGAATTAAACTCTTATGTGCCCTAATTGATGTTGTTGCCTCTTTATTGCCTTGTTGTCTTTCCCGTAATTGCTAAACCTTAACTGAAGTTATTATTATTTCTTCCGTAACTGTTTAACCTTAATTGAAGTTATTATTATCTCTTCCGTAGTTGAGTAACGTTAATTGAAGTTGTTATTATCTTTTTCGTAATTGCTTAGCCTTAATTGAAGTTTTGTTATCCCTTCTATTGTTGACATGTTCTTATTTGGGGTCATTGATTTATGTTATCTCTCTTATCGTCGAATTGTACTTTTGTGGTATCATTATTACACATTATCTCTCCCTTGTTAATTTATTCTTGTTGAGACCAATATTACCTGTTGGGCCTTTCTTTGTGAGCTTGTTCTTCCGTTTCTTTGTGTTCTGAAGTTCTTGTGTTGATTTACTTGTCGTGCTCTCGTGTTATTGTTGTTGTTACTGTTGTACTCAATGTTGTTGAACCGAGGGCTATGAATGGTTGTGGTATAGAAATTTTTTTGAAGAAAAGTTGTGGCATATGGGCACATGTGGTGAAAGATCTTATATTGTGTTGTTATATTTTTGGCACACGTGGTATTGTTGTGAGGATTTGTCAGAGTGTTTGCACGTCCGTTGTTATTATTGATATTTGCACATGCGGCGTGACAAGGCGGGCTATATATGTGGGTTTGCGGATGTGGAGAGACAATGTGGGAATATTATTATGTGTGTGCGGTGAGACAAGGTGCGCATTTACTTAATTATTGCGCACGTGGTGAGACAAGGTGGGCTATGTCGGGGAATGATTCGTGATGACTTGTGACGGCCTGGGGGCATTGTTATTGTTGATATTTGTGTGGTAGTGTGCCTACCTTGTGTGAGTTATACCTTGTACATTTCTTGATGATAATTTCTTGTGCCATTCATTGACTTTACTCTTACTTGTTGACTTGAATTGTGGTAGAACACTTGCACAAGCATACACGCAAATAAATCACCCATATCGGTTTAAGAAAATGAATCCTGATGTTATTGACCATTTACATGTACTCCTGTGTACTTGCCTTTTGTGTGAGAGTTATCCTGTTGGCACGTTAGTTGTCCGTGCAGTCATGAGTCATTGTTATTGTTGGCACGTGAGTGGATCGTGCGGATATTAGATATTGTCATTTTCTTGGCACGTTAGTCGTTCGTGCAGTTATGAATTTGTAATGTGGGCACAAGATTTCAAGTGATTAGGGTTCATGAATTGGGACCCGTGATTTGTATTTATGAGGTTTGGTATATCGTGGAAATTCTTGAATAGATTTGGTGTAAAGCCGGTTGTACTTTTTGAGTTGTTACTTGTTTTTCTTTATTTGGTTTCACCAGACCTTAACTGTATTCAGCTTACTCCATGGCGTTATTATCTGTTCGTTTCCCTGCTGCTAATTGTTGCTCTTAGTTTCCTATTAGAAGCACTTTTTGGTATAGCTATCATGCTTAGTTTTATTCTGATATTGTTCCCTGTTAGTTTCACATTCATACTTGTACATGTTATTGATCTAGTAGGTATCTTGACTGTCCCTCGTCACTACTTCACCGAGGTTAGTCTTGATACTTACTGGGTACCGCTATGGTGTACTCATGCTACGTTTTCTGTACATTTTTGTATAGTCTAGGTATTTCAGAGTCGGTTGATCAATAACTAGTTGTTTGGGTTTTGCTGTGGAGACTCAAGGTCAGCCTGATGTTGCGTTTGTAGGCCTTGGAGTCACCTTGTGATATTGTACCTGTACTGTTTATTTCTATTCTGAAACAGTTATATTTAGGGATTTTTTTAGCAAACTCGGTAGAGCTTATGACTTGTACTACCGATTTTGGGATTGTTGGCTTGTATGGAAATTTCCATTTCAAAATTCATAGTTGTTGGTTAAATTTTGCTATTAATTCAGTAAGTGTTAGGCTTATCTAGTGTTAGAGACTAGGTGCCGTCACGACATCTTACAGAGAAAAATTGGGGTCGTGACAAGCTGACATCCCAAACTACTTAGGATATTGACACACGCAAAATTGTAATGGCTACATGCATAAAGCAATATTGTTACAAGCATGTACAAAAAGGAAACCGCCAACTACCTTATGCACATGTGCATATTTTGCTGGCCATCTACCGCACGCCCAAGGCTAACATTGTGCCTTGCCATGGCCCTTTAGCATTGCTCTGCTCCAATGACATGCCTGCAACTTGCCCCATGACTTAGCCACATACGCCCGACGACACTGCCACCCGCGCACGTCTTGGCCGAGTTTCTACCTTGTCTATATCAACTCTTATTTCACATGTGTCATTGCTTGTCTTTTGCCTTGTCTAGCCTTGTCTAAACCAACTTTAGCCTTTTTCATCACCCTTTGCTATGCCTTAGCTTAACCCGACCTTGGCACCAGTGATATGCTAGAGTGCCCGTGTCTTCCACTTCACCGTGCATGCCATACCATGCCACCCCAACTTGCGCACACTGCCTTGTCAAGCCTTTACCAAGCGTGTCTTTCTTGTCCCATGACCTTGGCCAGTACTTGACCAGAACAACCCACATGACAATGTCGTCCCATTGTCTGCATGATCATTTGGCTCGCACATCGTGATGGAATATGTATGCAGCGAAAGCAATCCCATGATCAAAATCACATGTAATCTAGACAACTAGCATATATGGAGTTTTACGAGTTACCCCTTGAAGCGTGATGTAGCACCCCCAGAAATTTTCGAAGTGCTTAAGCTCTATTAAGAAAGTTGATATGTGCTAATTATATTCTTTTATGTGTAGAAGAGGACTATTTAATATGATGAATATTAATTGGATATGATAATAAGTGTACGAGGCATATTATAAGTAATGTGGGGTCTAAGGATAGCCCTAAGTTCAAGTCAAATTGGAAATTACATGATAGACTAAAGTTTCAAATGATTACGCACAAGACCTAACTTTGGATTGGATGAGTGTGTGTATATATATATATATATATAGAGAGAGAGAGAGAGAGAGTTATGTGGGGGAAACATATCAAATGAAAGGTCTTCGAATCTAGTTTCTAACTCTTCAAACCGTTCGTCAATTAGACATTCTTACAAGAAGTTATGATCAAATTACTGAAGGCTGGCAGTAAAGTACTGTCATAGTGTTCGAGTCCGCATCCGAGCTTCGAAGAGGAGTGAAATGGGGATGCGAAGCATCTGGGGCTACGTCCGAAACCCAGAAATCTGGGCCTATAAGTACAAAATTGGGGGTAGAGAGTATTTTGAGTATTGGCGGTTAGGGTTCTTGAGGTGAAAGGGTGATTTTAAGCTCAAATCAAGTCCAACCAACTAAGGTAAGTTGTTAATGATATTTTGGGTTGATTCTTACTCAATATACATGAGTTCTAATATCATTCTTACATCCAAATACTAGATTTCATAATCAAATCCTCAAGAACACAAAAATTATCAAAGTTGTGATTTGTCAAGATTGATCTACTAGAGGTAATTCCAATGCTTCTAACTCATTTATTATGAGTATTTAGAAGTATTTGAAGCATTTGTTACAAGTTTTAATGGTTGAAAGATTGGATTATAAAACTATAGTTCATGACATAAATAGTACTTTTGAGAAAATAAGAGAAGATAAATAGTAATCTTGGCGATGAAATTAATGAATACAATGAACCTATGGAATTATTTGTTAGCAAAAGTTGGAGGTGATCAACTAAGTAATCACCCGAATTGTATATTTTGCAAGTGTTGATTATGGAAGACGATGAATAGTAACTTGGTGGCATTAAATAATTGATGTAGTATCATTAATAACTTCGAATAGGTATTAAAATATAAGAATGAAGTTGAATAGACTAGCATGTGACTCTACTCGGCGATTTGAGTTATTGGAGGCTTGTAGCCAACTTAGGATCCATAAATGGTTATTGATAAATATTTTAGGTTATATTTTTATGTAATTAGGATATCTAATTGCAGATATCGACTTGTTGGTAATGTTTGAGCATTTTAATCAACATTGGAACAATGAAAGAGGATTTAAAGCTTGTGAATGTTAATAAAGCGAAAGAGAGGTAAGTTGATTAAAATTTACTCTTCGTGAGGGACTTTCTCTAAAGGCATGTTTCGAGTTAATAATTAAGTTGTTTGTAAATGTGCTTTCATGCTTGTGGGGACAAACAAGTACGGATGTCTCCATGTATAAAAATATTACGTTGCATATGTAGTGTCATGTTGTTTTATAAAAAATTATTTTTAATCTTGTTGGAAAATGACACTCAAGGTAAATATTATAAATTTTTATCAAAACTTTCGTATTGACAAGTGCTAAAGATAAGTTTTCATGAAAAGTATTCCTTTTTGGAAATTGATGAGCAGAATAGCATTTGTGGTATCTTTTAAAGATTGATATTAAATTGCTAAAGGCTTTAACATGTAAAAAGGTTATTTATTTAAATTTTGTTCAAATAGCTTAGATTTTCTATTAATACTATGATTTGATAAAAATAGATCGTTTGAGGCTACTATGCTATGAATCTATTTTTGGAAGTATCAAATATTTTGGGAGTTACTTGTGTTCACCGAGATTGACTTCGGATGTAACGACCCAACCGATCGTTTTAAGCTTTAGCGTACTGTTCAACGGTTTGAGGCCCTGAGCAGCTTCACTTCAGGTATTATGACTTGTACGTGTAGTCGGAATTGAATTTCGGGAGATCCAGAGTTGGTTTAGAAAGAAAATTCTCATATCGGAAGCTTTAAGTTGCAAGAATTGACGAAAGTGTGATTTTTAAGTAAACGACCATGGAATCGGGATTTGAAGGTTCCAACAGGTTCGTGTGATGATTTTGAACTTGGGCGTATGTCCGGATTGGGTTTGGATGACCCGGGAGCATTTCAGCGCCTATTGTAGAAGTTGGCATTTTGGAAAAATTTCATAAATTTAAGTTGAAATTTATTTCAATGTTATCGATGTACGTTTGGGATTCTGAGTTTGGGAATAGCTCCGTATGATGATTCTGGTATTGGAAGCGCGTCTGGAAGTGGATTCGAAGGTCCGTAGGTCATTTGGCGGAAGTAAGAAATTCGAAGGTTTTTGGAAAGTTCGACCAGGAGTGTACTTTTTAATATCATGGTCGGATTCAGATTCCGAAAGTTGGAGTAGGTCCGTAATATCAATTAGGACTTGTGTGCAAAATTTGAGGTCCATCGGACGTGATTTGATAGGTTTCGGCATCGAATGTAGAAGTTTGAAGTTCTAAAGTTCATTAAGCTCGAATTGGGGTACTATTCATGATTTCGATGTTGTTTAGTGTGATTGGAGGCCTCGAGCAAGTTTGTGTTATGTTATGGGACTGGTTTGGGTGATTAGACGGGGTCCGGGGGCCTCGGGTGTGTTTCGGGGTGGTTTCGGACCAAAACGGAATGATTTGTTGCTGCTGCTGCTGGTATCTGGTTTCCTTCTTCGCGAACGCGAAGGGAGTCCCGCGATCGCGAAAAGGAACTTTGAGGCTGCTGGGATTTGGCCTTCACGAACACGAGGCAGTGGACGCGAACGCGAGGCAGTAGCTAGGAAAACCTTCGCGAACACGGCCAAGGTGACACGAATGCGAAGAAGAAAGGGGGAGATGGGCCTAAGGCCATTTGGCCTGCGCGAACACGTAGAAGGGAGCGCGAATGCGAGGGGTCTGGGCAGGTGGCCTTCGCGAACGCGACCAGGATGACACGAACGCGAAGAGGAAATTTGGAGGCAATGTTTCTTTGGCCTTCGCGATCGCAATGGTCTTTTCGTGATCGCGAAGAAGGGCGGACCTGGGCAGTGAAGTTTTAAAGACGGGATTTGGCCATGTTCCTCCACATTTCATTTTGGTTGGCCGATTTTTGGAGCTTTTGAAGAGGAGATTTCATAATATATTATGAGGTAAGTAAATCCCGCACATTTTGAGTTAAATACATGGGTTGTATATGGATTTATACATGAAAATTTGTGAAAATTTGGGATTTTAAAGGAAAACCTAAAAATTTATATTTTTGGATTTTGACCACGAAATTGGACATGGAATTTGGAATAAATTATATATTTGGGTTCGTGATGCTATGGGTAATGTTTATCTTCGAAAGTTTTCGGAATCCGAGCACATGGGCCCGAGTGTGATTTTATCATCTTTTCGAACGGAGTTGGAAATTATTGTAAATTGAATTATAATGAGTATTAGTGTATATATTTATGGGTTTGCACATTTATTAACTAGTTTTGGAGCGTTGGGCATCAGTTTGAGTTGTTGGAAGGGCTTGGAAGCTGGTTGTGGAATTTCGGAGCGAGGTAAGTCTCCTTTCTAACCTTGTAAGAGGGAATTAACCCCATAGGTGAATTAATTCAATATGTGCTCCTATTTGTGGGGGCTACGTACGCACGAGGTGACGAGAGTCCGTGCGTAGCTACTATTATGCTTAAGTCTGGGTAATCTAGGATCCAAATCATGCTATACTTGCGATGTTTGCAACTTTCTTGTTAGTTTGATTTTCTTAAATAACATTGAACTTGGTAAAGGAATTTTAAAAGGATAAAATTCGTTCTCTTGACTGTTAAATGAGAATTTGGCATTTTCTTGAATAATTGCCCTTAATAAATTCTTGACTTGGTTGTTTGAATGTGTTTATCGTTTGTGGAGCTGGCTGAATGCCTCGGCAGATTTAATAGATGCATCTGTGGTTCGCGACGTTCGACCCTCGACAATGAAAAATTTAAATATTTATGTTGGAGCAGGCCGTACGACCTCGGCATGATTTGCGCATGATTGAATTGATGTTTTTGGAATTTACAATAAATGATATTGCCTCATTGGCCTAAGATAAATTGTTAAATAATGGGAAATAAATTTGGAGATTTCTTAATTATAAAAGAATTGCTTACTTACTTCAAAATATTGAGCTTGCAACTGTTTTTTATAATCTATGCTTAATTATATCATTGATATTGTATTTATAGCTCATAGTAAGTGTCGAAGTCGGCCCCTCATCACTACTTCTTCGAGGTTAGGCGGGATACTTACTAGGTGCGCGTTGACTTACATACTCATACTACACTTGCTGCACATTTTTGTGCAGGTACATATATGTCTAGTGGTCTTATGGGCGCAGAGTCGTGGTTATTGCGGGGACGTAGATGAGCTGCATTCCATGTTACGAGTCCGCATCAGTCCCCTTCAGAATATTATATTTCTCCTGTCCGAATTTGTATTCCGGATAGATGTTGTATTTTATTTTGCATTTCTAGTTGAGGCTCATGCACTTGTGACACTAGGTTTTGGGGTGATTTGGGTTGTCCTGTATTGAAATTGTCGCGACCCAAAATCTCACCTGTAGTGATGGTGCCTATCTTAATACTAGGCAAACCGACAATCTCAATAAACTCCCATATCTTTTATGTTTAAAAACAAAATGATTAAATTCAGTGGAAGAAAATTCACAAATACATATATAAACACTCCCAAAACTCGGTGTCACTTAGTACATGAGCATCTAATATGAATACAATGTCTGATTGATAAAAACCATTATACGAAAGTATATAATGGTACAATAACTAAAGGAAACAGAGAGACAAGGTCAGCGAACGCCATGCAGCTACCTTGATAGTCTCCAATTGGTATCACACTGAGGTCTAACAGCCGCCGTGTCCGGAAGCACATGGATCTGCACACGAGGTGCAGAGTGTAATATGAGTACAACCAACTCAATAAGTAACAACACTAACCTCTGGGATGAAAGCAGTGACGAGCTCCGTAGGTACAGTCCAGTATAAATAATGGTACAATAATGTAGGCATACTTTCAAGTTCAACAGTTAAACTCAGTACAAGTAAAATAGATCAATATTGCATGATATGAGGAGTACAATATCTCAGTAGAAAAACCTCAACTAAATACTGGTCACCAATTATTCGGTCACTCAGTATTGTTTATGGCCAATCCAGCCTAGGGGTGTTCCAACCCATATATAAATTCACATTGACTGACAGTCAGTCACTCAGTACCGTATAAAGGCCAATCCAGCCATGGGATAATTTTATCCCCAATTATAACTGATACGGACAAGATCCATATCCCGGTAAACTCATTACAATACAAATAAGTAAGGTAAGTCCATGCCTTGGGAAATCCATCCCAAATATATATATAATCATTGTAAGTAAGGCAAGTCCATGCCCTAGGAAGTCCATCCCGAATATATATAATCATCTATGCTCATTGGGGGTGTACAGACTCCGGAGGGGCTCCTTCAGCCCAAACGCTATATAAAGCCGATATGGCCTACTGCAGGCGGGCAGTCCCGATCCGTATAATAATAAAGTCAATAAGGCCTGCTGCAGATGGGCAGCCCCGATCCAATTAATAAAAAATCCAATAATGCAGCAACCCCGATCCATTCAATAATAAAGCAAATAAGGCCTGCTACAGGCGGGCAACCCCGATCCATAAAATAATAATGTATAAAGTCATTATGGCCTCCTGCGTCACGCAGATCAATCCCATAAATATTCTCACAATGAAAAAATATTACTGAGTGTAAAATGTATATTTTTGAACAATTAATTCAACAGCAACACGACCCCATGGGTCCCAAAATATTGGCACGTATCCTAAACATGATCTTTAATAGGAGCCTCAGCTCAATTTCACTAACAAGTGGAGAATGTTCAGAAAATAACATGATTCATTAATATTACAACGGCACATGATTTATTCAAGACACAATTTATATGGTGCACGTCCACATGCTCGTCACCTATCGAGTGTGTCACCTCCAAACAATCTATATCATACCAAATTCGGGGATCCATACCCTTAGAACCAAGTTTAGAAGTGTTACTTACCTCGAACAAGCCGAATCCAATACCTAGCAAGCAGTACAATACTCCGAAAATTCCATTCTGCGCGTATCAACCTCCATACGCCTTCCTATCTTCTCAATTCAAGCCAAAAGATTCGTATCTATTCAAACAACGTGCAAATTAATCACAACTTACTCTAATACTTACAATTTAACAATTTACAAAAATTCCCAACTCCACTCGAAAAATCGACAGTGGGGCCCACATCTCGGAATCTGACGAAACTCACAGGATTTGAACACCCGTTCAGATACAAATCAAACCATACAAAAATTATCAAATTCCGACATCGGATTGACCTTCAAATCTTCATTTTACATTTTTGGAAGATTTTATAAAAAATCTGATTTTTGCTTCCATAAATTCACGGATTCATGATGTAAATGAATATTGAATCATGAAATATAATCAATATAGGATAAGGAATACTTACCCCAATATTTATCCATGAACATCGCCCAAATATCGCCTAGACCGAACTCCCCAACTTTGCTTTTTGTCAAAAATGGCTGGAAACCCCCGTTTATAGGGCCTCAGCTGTTTCAGGCGCCACATGTAGCGTGGGGAACTACCTGTGGCGCAGTTTCCAGAATTCCAAAATTTCCCAGCGCCAGGGCTAGCGCCCCACGCTACCCTGGGCGCTTGCGGCGACGGAAAACCGTCCCTGACACGAAAATCGGCATAACTCTCTCATACAATGTCCGAATTCGACGATTCTTTTTGTTATGGATGCGTAATTTCAATACGGATCTAATTCAATCAAAACTGAATTTGGAGCTTAGTTTCTCAATTTGATACCACTTAAATCTTAGAGAAACGACATCGAAACCGACCAGAAATATCCAACTTCTACATTAGATGACGAAACCTATCAAATCAAGTCCGTTTGACTTCAATGTTATCACACAAGTCATAAATGACATAATGGACCTATTCCAATTTTCAAAATTGGATTCCAACCCCGATATCAAAAAGGCCAACTCTCCGGTCAAACATTCAAACTTAAATTTTTATTTTAGCCATTTCAAGCCTAATTTAACTACTCACTTCCAAGTAAGTTTTTGGACTTACTCTAAAGTCCAAAATCATCATACGGAGCTATTGGAACCATAAAAACTTCATTACGGAGTTATTTGCACAAAGTCAAACTCCGATCAGCCCTTTTCATTTAAGCTTCCAACATGAAATTCATTCTTTCGAACTAATCCCGAAACACCTGAAAATCAAAACTGGCGATTCACACACGTCATATTACATCATATGAAGCTATTCAAGACTTCAAATAGTAGAAAGGAGAGTAATTACTCAAAACGACAAGTCGGGTTGTTATATTCTCCCCCACTTAAATATACGTTCGTCCTTGAACGTGCCAAGAATTGTTTTCCAAGCCATCAAATCACTATTCCATCTTACCGCGCACATACCTATGGTGATCCCACGCCACCCTATTCCATATAGGCCTGACATCACAACATAACTGAAAATAACTAATTTAGCCTTAGCCCATTAACCTTGGAATCCAATTTCCAACATCCAAACATTTTGTTTCAAGGCCCGAATCTCACATCTACACACTCTATGAGTCTTAATAAGTTATATTAGGCCTTAGCCATAGCTCCAGATGTAATCACATGATATACCACATAACTCATATACTCGCAGTAATTTATAATCACTGTAGCTGCTTAAAACAAACCCGATACCGGTATTAAACCACATATCAAATACCAGCTCATTTCAAAACCTTCGTACACAGCCGATAATAAAAGAAACATGTGGAATCTCATAACCCCTTATCAGATCAACAAATCATGGAGCTCTCTCCCCCCAACCAGAACCATAATCACTTTCTAAGCCGACTTTCAATATTATCCTCCCGAATATACCGTAAACAAACCGGATAGTACCCATTCTAGGTCCGATGACCTTATATTATCAAACACAACTATTACATATACACACCACACCAATATATCTCAAGCCAAAAATTGTGCAATCTGTGCACTTAAAAATGGAAAATATCTCAAACAAGAGAACTGTTTCGCAAGTTCAGCTAGCACCACCACAACCTAATATTTACAACCACCTCCTCAAATTTTGTGAAGAGGATAACCGTAAGCACATGTACACAATTCCTCAAATACGTTGCTCATGTAATTTTTATCGTAAAGGAAGGGAAGCAATGAAATCCGATAAATTATCAAGGAAATAAAATTTCCACACACGACACGGATAACTCACGTGCCAATAATATGAATCTCTTTGCATGGTCACAGGCCTCCAGTCCCAGCATATCATACATGAGCAATTAAACAAGTACACTTGTATATGATAATGAAATAAGATTCTCATTCTCCTGGACTGGTATAAATAACACGCCATAGTGTAAGCATGTGCAAAGTCTGCTATCACACTTCAAATCGGCAATTTAACACATAAATAGTAACTACCCCATTTATTCAGGGAATTAGCCTCTTGTAACCTCAAGTGTAGACAAGATAGTTCTCAACAAAGGTAAGAACACGAGAAACATTATAACTTTACGCTTAACAGTCAACTCTAGGCATATCATAGCCTAAGCATTCTTTCGACTATAAATACTTGCCCCGATGCCCGCACATTGGCTCAAACCTCACATATATATGCACTCATAGCGCGTAGCTGTCCCAAATAATTAACGCAACTAGTGCCTCCACTAGATTTAAATAAAATACTCACTTCAAACAGGTCACAACCTTGAAGCAATATGCTTCTGAGAACTCTCAGTCTCCAAATTCATAGGACGCATGGATCATCATAATTTATCCCAACTCTAGTATTTGAATGACTAACACATCTCTCATGCACAATCATCCAACGAAGAATTCTTCCAAAACTTTTCTGTGCCACATAGCAATAACTAGAATATCAACAATCTATCAACTAGGTGAGTATCGCAATACTGATGACATCCGAAAGTCAGAACACAATGCGCCTTTTGAAATGCACACCCTTCTCAGAGATTATCGCGCAGTTATAACATTCATCTAAATATCTAAAACTGGCCATGTTGTCCAACATTCGTTACCTTCTCTTCAAGACTGAACTGTCACCTTGTACATGTAAATCCTAATCTCGCACAACACACCACATCTATTATGCCATCATATGACAAGCACAAGAATCCCATTATTAACTCTGAGTCGCCAGCAAATTACATACCCGATTAGTTAGAAACCTTCCTCTTGCTTCCTTCCAGGAGGAAATCACAATACACAACATGTTTCCCACACCAGTGGAAAATATCTGGTTCAAACCATGGTAGAAACCATCAAGAACACTTTGAAATCCATCTGCACATAACCAAGTTATTAGAACTAAATTCCTCTAACTCGACCAAACCACGTAGGTCACCAAAACCCAAGAATATTGCCAACAAAACATCTGTAGAGTCTCACCACATTATAATTATCCCTATAAATACCACAACCGAAACACCCACTCTGAAAACACCTTATTTGAGTATAAGGCTGTTTCATTCACCTTCCTGATACCGAAATATAAAATCCATAATGATATATAAAAATGCCATAAGTCTCGACACCATCCAACTTACATCTCAGATTTTAGCCATAAATAAATTCTCCAAAAATTCTCAATTGTTACATATTAATCTCGAATCCATTAGAACTTTCCCGAGAGTCACCCCCTTTGTTCAAATCCACATTACACCACCCAAATGGGCCAAAATACACATTCCCTATTAGCACAACAACACTCAAATAAGTAACTCTACTTTAATACCACCTATCAAATTCATACTCTGTGCGCACTACATCATTCACAAATAACAATTCACTCATTCCACAATTTTCATATACTCATAAAGCGCAATATAACCCATATCCAAAAATTTCCTTACTCGAATCATTCTCGAACTCCACCTCTGCAAGTCATCACTAATTCCCAAGTATACTTCAGACCAAAACAAAACATTTGACACATAACCATGAATTGAATTGTCAATAGCAGGCTCCCCCACTTGGCTCAAAGCCATAAATTAAAATACTTGATAATTCACAATACCTATACTTTATTACTGCCTTAATACCGCAGTCAGTTCAACAAAAATTCTTCTCAAGTTGAAGACACACCAACCATAAAATACCTCAATCATCCGCTAATCTCGCATTCATTCTCTTAAGACTCAAGTCAACTTTCTCAACCAGATTCAAATTCAAGTCTCAACATATACACCCCGCTGGCAGAAAAGAAACTCTCTATTAATATCATAAGGAACACACTTACATAAATTACTCCGCAGGAGATAACCCACCTGCTTAGTCTCAAATTGGCATCTTGTTATACCTTTTCGCAGCCACAATTACTATGAAATCACTTAATCTTTCTGAGTCCAAACTCATTAACCACACACGAGAATTTAATTTACCCCAAAATTTAACAACGTGAAAGATCTTTCAAAATATTCACACTCGAGATTGTACGTCACATCAAAACAAAAATAAAGCACCTAATGGTCTTCCTTTACATTTCAAGGAAACACTTCTTGTCACATTCAAACCATCTTAACACATCCCGCAGTTACATCAAACTCATTACAAATCCATTCCACCGCTTATCGAGCCAAAAATTCCTCTCGTACAAATATTATCGGATATATAAGTCCAAATGTACAGGTTATAACTGAGGCTATCGAGCCCAAGATGCGGCCTAAACCTGGTCTTAAGTCCTCCAGACTGGCCCATCACCAAAACACAGAATACACATCTTGAACCTTATTCATAGAATCACAAGCCGGCGATGCACAGCTGATACCGAGCGCTCATATGCGCCTACGAAATGCGTGGAAGGAATTCAAAGAGTTATGTGTCAAGTTGAATCAATTCCGCATGATAGGATACAAGAAAGTGANGTCAGAACTCTACGCCGGTAGTACATTGAATGAAGACTGGCCTGAGTGAGCACTGTAAGAACCGTGGCTAGCTGATGCACCTCGATGAGCTGGACTAGTCGTCTGAGCAGGCCTATAAGGGCGACCCCTGCTGTTGTAGGACTGCCCCCCAGAAGGTACCCCACCAAAACTGCCCAAACCTCAAGGCCTTTTGGCCTCCCTCTCACCACGCTCCTGGCTATGGACCACCTCTATCTGCCGAACAATGTCAACCACCTCGTCAAAAGTGGAACCAGATACCATATCCCTAGTCATAAACAACTGCAGTTCATACGTGAGACCATAAATAAACCTCATAATCCTCTCCACGATAGAATATAATAGAATTCGGATGACAGAATACAAGAAAGTGAAATTTTCCTAAAGGTTCGGCAGCCTCTCGAAGATAAGTACAGACGTCTCCGTACCGATCCGCAAGACTCTAATAAACCTGCTCATGACTCGTGAGACCTATGTCACCTAAAGCTCTGATAACAACTTGTTACGACCCAAAATCTCACCTGTCATGATGGCGCCTATCTCAATACTAGGCAAGCCGATAATCTCAATAAACTCCCATATCCTTTATGCTTGAAAATATAATATCTACATTTAGCAGAAGAAAACTCACAAATACAAATATAAACACTCCCAAAACCCGGTGTCACTTAGTACATGGGCATCTAATATGAATACAATATCTGGCTGATAAAAACCATTGTCCGAAAGTATAGAATGGTACAATAACTGAAGGAAAAAGAGAGACAAGGTCAGCGAACGCCATGCAGCTACCTTGATAGTCTCCAATTGGTATCACACTGAGGTCTAACAGCCGCCGTGTCCGGAAGCACATGGATCTGCACACGAGGTGCAGAGTGTAATATGAGTACAACCAACTCAATAAGTAACAACACTAACCTCTGGGATGAAAGCAGTGACGAGCTCCGCAAGTACAGTCCAGTATAAATAATGGTACAACAATATAGGCATACTTTCAAGTTCAACAGTTAAACTCAGTACAAGTAAAATAGATCAATACTGCATGATATGAGGAATACAATATCTCAGTAGAAACACCTCAAGTAAATACTGGTCACCAATTATTCGGTCCCTCGGTACTATTTTTGGCCAATCCAGCCCAGGGTGTTCCAACCCGTATATATATTCACATCGACTGACAGTCAGTCACTCAGTACCGTATAAGGCCAATCCAGCCCTGGGATAATTGTATCCCCGAATATAACTGATACGGACAAGATCCATATCCCGGTAAACTCATTACAATACAAATAAGTAAGGCAAGTCCATGCCCTGGGAAATCCATCCCGAATATATATATAATCATCTACGCTCATTAGGGATGTACAGACTCCGGAGGGGCTCCTTCAACCCAAGCGCTATATAAAGTCGATATGGCCTACTGCAGGCGGGCAGTCCCGATCCATATAATAATAAAGCCAATAAGGCCTGCTGCAGGCGGGCAGCCCCAATCTAATTAATAAAAAAGGCAATAAGGCCTGCTGCAGGCAAGCAGCCCCGATCCATTTAATAATAAAGCCAATAAGGCCTGCTGTAGGCGGGCAAACCCGATCCATAAATTAGTAATGTATAAAGCCATTATGGCCTCCTGCGTCGCGCAGATCAATCCCATAAATATCCTCACAATGGAAAAATATTACTGAGTGTGAAATATATATTTTTTAACAATTAATTCAACAGCAACACGACCCCATGTGTCCCAAAATATTGGAACGTATCCTAAACATGATCTTTAATAGGAGCCTCAACTCAATTTCGCTAACACGTGGAGAATGTTCAGAAAATAACATGATTCATTAATCTTACAACAGCACATGGCTTATTCAAGACACAATTTATATGGTGCACGTCCACATGCTCGTCACCTATCGAGCGTGTCACCTCCAAACAATTTATATCATACCAAATTCGGGGATCCATACCCTCAGAATCAAGTTTAGAAGTGTTACTTACCTCGAACAAGCCAAATCCAATACCTAGCAGGCAGTACAATACTCTGAAAATTCCATTCTGCGCGTATCAACCTCCATACGCCTTCCTATCTTCTCAATTCAAGCCAAAAGACTCGTATCTATTCAAACAACGTGCAAATTAATCACAACTTACTCTAATGCTTACAATTTAACAATTTACAAAAATTCTCAACTCCGCTCGAAAAATCGACAGTGGGGCCTACATCTCGGAATATGATGAAACTCACAAGATCCGAACATCCGTTACGATACGAATCAAACCATACAAAAACTATCAAATTCCGACATCGGATTGACCTTCAAATCTTCATTTTACATTTTTGGAAGATTTTATAAAAATCTAATTTTTCTTCCATAAATTTATGGATTCATAATGTAAATGAATATGGAATCATGAAATATAATCAATATAGGATAAGGAACACTTACCCCAATGTTTATCCGTGAAATCGCCCAAAGATCGCCTAAAACGAGCTCCCCAACTTTGTTTTTTGTCCAAAATGGCTGAACACCACCGTTTATAGGGCCTCAGCTATTTCGAGCGCCACAGGTAGCGTGGGGCACTACCTGTGGCACAGTTTCCAGAATTCCAAAATTTCCCAGCGCTAGGGCTAGCGCCCCACGTTACCCTGGGCGCTCGCGGCGACGGAAAATCGTTCCCGACACGGAAATAGGCATAATTTTCTCATACGATGTCCGAATTCGACGATTCTTTTTGCTATGGCTCTGTAATTGCACTACAAATCTAATGCTTTAATCAAAACTGAATTTGGAGCTCATTTTTATTAATGTGATACCACTTCAATCTTGAATAAACAACATCGAAACCGACTAAAAATATCCAACTTCTATATTCGATGACGAAACCTATCAAATTAAGTCCGTTTGACCTCAAATTTTGCACACAAGTTATAAATGACATAATGGACCTATTGCAATTTCCAGAATCAGATTCTGACCCCAATATCATAAAGGTCAACTGTCCGATTAAACTTCCAAACTTAAATTTTTATTTTAGCCATTTCAAGCCTAATTTAACTACTGACTTCCAAGTAATTTTCTGGACATACTCCAAAGTCCAAAATTACCATACAGAGCTATTGGAATCATCAAAACTCCATTCCGTAGTTGTTTGCACAAAAGTCAAACTCCGGTCAACCCTTTTCATTTAAGCTTCCAACATAAAATTCATTCTTCCGAACTAATCCCGAAATACCTAAAAAGCAAAACTGGCAATTCACACACGTCATAATACATCATATGAAGCTATTCAAGACTTCAAATAGTAGAAAGAAGAGTAATTACTCAAAATGACAAGTTGGGTCGTTACAGAAATTATTGTATAATATTATTATTTACACTGTAGATTTCATCTTTTACTGTTTAATCGAAGAAAAAAATAATTTCTAAAATATTAGAAATGAGAACCAATTTAAGTATTTATTTTTGCCTTGCCTGACAGCGGTGTCCGGTACCATCACGACCTTTAATGGATTTTGGGTCGTGACAACATGGTATCAGAGCACTAGGTTCACTTAGGTCTCACGAGTCATGAGCAAGTCTAGTAAAGTCTTGAGGATCGGTACAAAGATGTCTATACTTATCTTTGAGAGGCTACAGGACTGTTAGAAGCACTTCACTTCTTGATTCCTCATCGTGCGATTTGATTCCTTTGAGGCTTATGCCTTCATTTCCCTTCCCATTCAATCTTGTGCAACGTGAAGCGCTTGTTATAAATTGGGAATCAAGGAATTTTAATGGTACTGCAAATGTGGTGCGGGATGTTTCTCCCTACGTATTTGATTGGGCTATTGTCGTCGCCTTGCGGAAGGTTGTTATGTCATTTCAACTCGGTATCAGTATTGCCTATAGTTTGATATTTGGCACTAATTGTTATGATGATTCGTGTGTTACTATCGCATAGTGTAGGGGTAATGATAGGACGCTTGTCTATGCGTCGAGTCAGTGAATGACTTGGAAGGAGGTTTACTCAGTGCATGATTCAGATATTCGGTATATTATTTCCAGCGGAGGAAAGGCAATCAGACTATAAATGTTCAGGTTTGGGTTGATGGAGTAACGGGACTTGGTATTTTCGAGCGTGGTGGCAATTATATCTGTGATGTGGTGTCGTCGTCCTTGTTGAACGCGTTAAGGTTTGCCGGCGTCATGGTCTTCATCAATTTGCCTTCGAGGCAGAGAAGTGTGAGATGGTGCTGGAGAAGCGGTTGTCAGAGACAACAGAGTATAGTAATTTCGAAATTTAAATGGGTATTTCTAATATTGATGATTCGAGAAAGATGATCTTCGTAAAGGTTTAAAGTTAGTAGCGATCAATTGGTTCAAGTGCTACAGAGATAGATTTTGATTTAAGGCAACAACTGGGCAGCGAAGGATGAGGAAGAACATGTGGGAGGTGTCTTGCGGTGGTTAAAATTCTAGAAGGCCAAGTGTGAGAAACAGAAGTCAAGTAGTTGCTTATAGGAGAGGGTTTGACCAAAGTGGGAGAGTGGTAGTTCAACATACGGGTTCTGTGGTGGGTAGCCACATGCCCTGGGGGAAAGTTAGAGTGATTTGGGATTCATGGTGGACAGTGACTAAGTCTACGAACTTAATTTGGAATATTGGCTGCTATACGGAGAAGGGATGGATACGACGGAAAAGAGCTACATGGTATGAAGAAAGATACAACATGGCTTTGGATTGTAATGTATTGTCGCACCTTTAGTCGATATCCATGAGGAGTGAACGAACTTGTACAGCTGGTGAATGAGCACAGGCTCAGGATGGTTTATTGGTTTCGTGGTAATTGTACTCGGTGCAGCGTTGTTGGGAGATGTCGGCATGGAATTTGCACAGGTGGGTTATTTCTGGCGAGCAGGTTAATTGTTGTGTGGTGTTGATGAAGTTTCTATGAAGAATTTTACTGGCTATCTAGTAAGAGGTCGAATATGTAAATGTGGCTAGTGATTCAGAGCGTTCATGAAATGGTTAACATAAGGATTTCGAGGAATTTGGCGGGTCAATTGCGCGAGGTCATGTCGGTAAGGGAGAAAGAATCTTAGTAGGTTCCAGGGTCATATAATGGTAGCTTCAAGCTTAAATGGGAGAGCCCCACCGCCTACGATTGGATTGCATGGTCATCTACTTGTGAGGTTTCTAGTTATCGGCATATTGATGGGTTGTTACGACTAAGGAAAGAGAATATCAGTGGTTATTTGAGCCAAGGATTTGAGGAATGTGTGCTACAATTGGCCTTATCGATTCATGTTTAGGCTTTGGGAAGACTCGAAGTTTATGCTTCGTATAGATGTGATGTACAAGGAAAGGGAGTCAGCCGCGTGCTTCTTTGAGAAGGTGTTCATGTGCTAGCAGGACCTTGGAGTTTGATCATAATTGAGAACAAGTAAGTGTGGGTGAGTCTCAACAATGGTTCTAGTAGGTTCAAAGATTCAAAGTGCGGTGCCTAAGAATTTCGCGCCAGTAGTATGGTTAAGTATTGAGCTTTTGCAGTGGATTATGAAAAGTGGCTTGGAGTGTTCTACGTTATCTTCGGTCTACGGCGTGGCATTGGAGGAATAGGAGAAAATAACTTCGGATTCATAGAGGTATTTTCAGGATGGGTGTACCAGTTGAAGATGCGAATATGCGCATAAGAAGGGTATAAGATGGTTCATGGGTTTTGGAGACGACGTGGTCTCGTGAAATAAGGTCACTCAGGATAAGTGCGAATTTGGGTTCATGATGTTTTGAA